>JANTPZ010003278.1:0-28609 GCA_025593235.1 Vachellia pachyceras
AAATACAGGGCTATGATCCCCGGGTTAGCTAGGGTTATCATTTGGCCGTCTTGCTTCCCCATCTGCATACGGTTCTCTCTCTATTCCCTAGTGATAACCTGGTTGATCTATCCCTTCCGTCAGACGCATCCCTTCTGTCAAGGCATCCATGGATTATTCCATTGAATTTGTACGTTGAAGTAAATCCTACAAATGGTATCAGAGCCAACATACTGAGTTCTCTGGAATGAGATATATTTAACAAATGTTTGCTTCGTGCGTTAATTCGTGTTCCATGGTTGCTTCCTGTTTTGCTTCGTGAATTAAATCCGGTGAAAGCATGTTTTCGCGCGTGTATGAATATATTTGTGTATGAATGTGGATCTGATTGTTTGAAACTGTGATTTTGCGATGTCTCTTATTTCGTTATTTCGTATTTGGAATCTGGGAATGCATGCCTATCTATATTTCGTTGCGATTTCAAGATTCCTCGCCGGAAACAATGGCTACTCGCCGGAAAAAGGGAATTTCTGGATTTTCAATGTTGTTTTTCGTGCGTGCATGTATGTTTGTGATTCTATGTTGCTGTTTGGTATATTCATGCATGGATTAAAAAACTTCTTCATGCATGTATATACCAAACAGCAACATAGAATCACAAACATACATGCACGCACGAAAATTTCTGCGGCCGCGTTTCGGAAAGGAGGAATCGGGTCTCTCCCCGGATCTTTTCCGGGTAGATCAACCCGGTTCAACTTTTTCAGGATTTTTGGTTCTGGGCCCACGAACTTGGGCCAAAAGCATTGGGCTACAGCATTTTGGAATAAAAAAAATTCTCTGGGTCAGCATTTCTGGGCCGCCAGTTTTTTAAAGAAATTTTTGGGCCGCTGGAATTTCTTTCTGGATCACTTTTTTCTGCTCAAAAAAAAATTCCAGTTTTTTTATTTTTTTATTTTGCCCTACAGTTATGGAATTAATTAAAAAAGGAAAAGGCCCAAAATTTTATAGAAATCCTCTTTTGGGCACTTTATTATTATTTCAAAATATATATATATATATGTGCAACTAAGGTATTATGGAATTAGCAATACAATTTCAAATAAATTTTCAAGGCTTTTGTGCCCATTTAAGGTTCTTTATCTTTTATGCCAATTAAATAAATTGACACAACATCACACCAAAGTGTGCTCTCTTGTGAAAATTATTTGAGAGACATATTAGAGATGGTTTGTGACTGTATAATTTCATGCGAGTATCTAATTGGCCCAAAGGAAGGTTGATGCTTGGCAGAAATATATAGACACCTGTGATGGTAAATACGTGGCAATTCTCAGGTATAATCATGCGAATAATGATGTGTTCCAAAAAACAATTATTATTTGGCAGATCTTATTGTCAGTATTTGATCATTACAACAAGATGCCACTGACAGTTAATATTGTTGTCCAAAGATAAAGTATTAATGTTGTTACCGGTATCTTGCGATGGGGATTACATTTATTTGAATTTATTGCTATTATTTTTTATGTGGATTTCTAATTATATGTTTTCCTTGTTCATTCAGCTTCGGTTTCATCCATATCTGCAAATTTAAATTCCATTCCAGTTTTAAATGGAACTAATTTCAAGGATTGGAAAGATAACATGATGATCATTCTGGGATGCATGGATCTAGACCTTGCATTAAGGACTGATGCTCCCCCTCCTCTTACGGCTGAAAGCACTTCGGAAACACGGAGGTATTTTGAAAAATGGGAGCGATCAAATCGCATGAGTCTTATGATCATAAAGCGTGGCATCCCAGAAGCCTTTAGAGGTGCTATTGCTGAGAGTATTCTTAATGCTAAGGATTTCCTTGCCGAAATTGAAAAGCGCTTTGTAAAAAGCGATAAGGCAGAAACAAGCACGCTTGATTTCTATGAGGTATAAGGGGCAAGGAAATGTAAGAGAATACATTATGAAAATATCCCACATAGCTGCAAAACTTAAGGAATTAAAACTTGAGCTATCTGAGGACCTTTTGGTACACTTAGTGCTTATTTCTCTTCCTGCACAATATAGCTAGTTTAAGGTCAGTTATAACTGTCAAAAGGAAAAATGGACTCTAAATGAGCTTATATCTAATCTTGTGCAAGAAGAAGAGAGGCTAAAGCATGAAAGCACTCACAGTGCCAATGTGGCAAGCACCTCAAAAGGGAAGGGCATGAAGAGAAAATTTCCAGAGGCTGCAAACGGTCCTATTCAAAGGAAACCCGTCAGGAATCCTGCTCCTACTCCTAACCCAGTAAGACATACTCCGGAAGAAATAGATGGGTGCTACTTTTGTGGGAAGCCAGGACATATGAAGAAAGATTGTACCAGATATCGTGCATGGCGTGCCAGAAAAGGTACACATCTTATTTTGGTTTGCACTGAGGTTAATTTAGTTTCTGCATCTAGAAACACTTGGTGGTTAGATTCTGGTGCTACCACTCATATTAGTGTCTCCATGCAGGGATGCCTGAACTACCGAAAGCCAAATGATGCTGAAAGACGTATTTATGTGGGAGATGGCAAGTTGGTAGAAGTGGAAGCTATTGGGCATTTTAGATTGTTATTAGAGACTGGTTTTTATTTGGATTTGTTGGATACTTTTGTGGTACCGTCATTTAGACGGAATTTGATTTCAGTTTCTACTTTGGACAAATCCGGTTATTATTGTTCATTTGGAAACCAGAAGGTTATTTTATCTGAGAATTCAAATGTTATTGGAACTGGTTCTCTTATGATCTATGACAATCTATATTTGTTGAATACGCTAGCTTCCTATAATAAATCGTTACATGTCTCAATACGAGGCACAAAACGTAAAATCAATGCAGAAAACTCAGGATCATTGTGGCACAAGCGCTTAGGTCATATTTCTAGAAATAGAATTGAAAGGTTGTGTCTAATGATATATTAACCAACATTGATTTTTCGGATTTTGATAATTGCATTGATTGCATTAAGGGCAAGCAAACCAAAACGAAAAATATAGGTGCATATAGAAGTCAAGATGTATTAGAATTAATACATACGGATATTTGTGGACAATTTCCCAAACCTTCATGGAATGGTCAACAATATTTCATATCATTTATAGATGATTACTCCAGATATGGGTACTTATATTTGATTCGTGAAAAATCACAAGCCCTAGACATGTTCAAAATTTTTAAAACTGAAGTTGAAAATCAACTCAGTAAAAGGATTAAAAATGTCAGATTTGACCGTGGAGGTGAATATTACGGTAGATATGACGGTTCAGGTGAACAACGTCCAGGGCCATTTGCTAAATTCCTAGAGGAATCAGGAATCGTTCCTCAGTACACCATGCCTGGTTCACCCAGCATGAACAGTGTTGCTGAGAGACGAAACAGAACTCTTCAGGACATGGTGAGAAGTATGATGAGTCATACTACCTTGCCAGAATCCCTCTGGGGAGAAGCAATAAAGACTGCAGCCTACATTTTGAACAGAGTACCAACTAAGGCAGCTGCTAAAACACCCTATGAACTTTGGACAGGTAGAAAGCCTAACCTAAAGCACTTTCATATTTGGGGTTGTCCAGCTGAAGCAAGGCCTTATAGGCCACAGGAAAAGAAATTGGATCCCAAAACAGTAAGCAGTTACTTTATTGGATATTCTGAACACTCAAGGGGTTATAAATTTTATGATCCTGCTCTCAAAACTATTTTTGAAACGGGAACAACACGTTTCTTTGAGGATGTTGAGCTTGGGGGGAAGAATAAAGTAAGAAACATCATTTTTGAGGAAGATTCGACCTCTATCACAGAACCGAATCCTACAATTGCTTCTCAAAACATAGGAATTCCTATACCTGTTGTGATTGAAGAAGTAAATCCGGAAACTCTACCTCATGATGTTCAGGATGAAACTCCTCCCATTCAGGTTGAAGTTCCTCAAATGGAAACTCAACAACCTCAAGAAACAGTGCTAAGATGATCCACAAGAGAAAGGAGAAATGCAATTTCGGATGATTACCTTGTCTTCCTTCATGAACATGAGGGAGAGAATGGAATGGTGGAAGATGATCCAAATCAACTTCCAACAAGCATTGCAAAGCCCCAAATATCTTATGTGGATTGAGGCGATGAATGAAGAGTACAAGTCCATGCAAGACAATAAGGTTTGGGAACTCATTCCTTTGCCCAAAGATGCAAAACCCATTGGTTGCAAATGGGTATTTAAAACCAAAAGGGATGTAAATGGCAAAGTGGAAAGATATAAAGCTCGTCTTGTGGCAAAGGGCTTTACTCAAAAGGAAGGGATTAACTTTAAAGAGACTTTCTCTCCAGTTTCTTCGAAAGACTCTTTTAGAGTAATAATGGCACTAGTCGCCCATTTTGATCTTGAGCTGCATCAGATGGATGTTAAAACTGCGTTTCTCAATGGTGACATTGATGAGACAATCTATATGGAGCAACCAGAGAATTTTGTGTTGGGAGAGCCCAACTCTGTGGATTGCAAATTAAAGAAATCCATCTATGGTCTCAAGCAAACTTCCCGTTAATGGTATCACAAGTTTCATCAGGTAATTATATCATTTTGTTTTGAAGTAAATCCTGTTGAACATTGTGTATATCGCAAGGTTAGTGGGAGTAAGTTCATATTCTTGGTTTTATATGTTGATGACATATTACTTGCCACCAATAATTCAGATTTGTTACGGGAAACCAAGAAATTTCTATCAAATAAGTTTAAGATGAAAGATCTTGTGAAGCTTCCTTTGTATTGGGAATTCAGATTCACCGGGATAGAAATCGAGGTATTCTAGGATTATCACAAAGGAGTTATATCGATAAAGTTCTTAAAAGGTTTGGCATGCATGATTGTAAACCAGGTGACACCCCTATTGCTAAGGGAGATAAATTCAGTCTCAAACAATGCCCTATGACTACACTTGGGATTAAAGAAATGGAAAAGATTCCCTATTCTTCAGCTATTGGGAGTCTCATGTATGCTCAAGTGTGTACGCGACCGGATCTTGCGTTTGCTACTGGAATGTTAGGCAGATATATGAGTAACCCAGGTATGGACCATTGGAAAGCAGCTAAACGGGTTACGAGATATCTAAAGAGAACAAGGGATTACATGTTAATGTATCGTAGATCAGATCAGTTGGAGATCATTGGGTATTCTGATTCTGACTACAGTGGATGCCAAGATAGTCGGAAATCCACATTAGGGTACGTCTACATGCTCGCTGGCGGAGCTATTTCTTGGAAGAGTGTCAAACAGACTCTCATTGCTTCATCTCCTATGGAGGCTGAGTATGTAGCTGTTTGGGAGCCGTCCAATCATGGAATCTGGTTGTGCAACTTTGTCACTTGGCTGTGAATTATGGAAAGCATTGAAAGACCATTGAAGTTATATTGTGACAATACGGCAGCGGTCTTATATTCCAATAACAACAATAGTATGTCCAAAGCAAGGTATATAGATATCAAATACCTAGTCGTTAAGGACAGAGTGCAGAATGGACAGTTTTCTATTGAGCAGATTCGCACATACTCCATGATAGCTGATCCCCTAACAAAGGGAGTAACACCCAAGGTCTTTCACGAGCACACAACTCGGATGGGTGTAATTTATGATGAGGATATCCTAGTTTAGTGGGAGTATGCATTTGGTATTTATTTTATGAACGTTTGTGTATTCATTCTGATCAGATGTAAAGTTATTCAGTTTTCGATTAAAGTTTTACTTTAGTTTACTATTCTGCATGATTATGTTAAGGTTGATCTCAATAAGGAGGATCAGTTGGAAAATAGGCATGTACAGATCACATTCATGAAATTTTCCATGCAGTATATCCATGATTGATCTATGTCATTTAGTTGTGTTCATATATGTGATCATTCTGGGATTTAGTCATGTGTAATACGACGAAGATCCTGATTGGTTCTATATGGATGCGATCAATGGACCAGATTGTTTAAGGAATAAATTATGGCAATATTGCGCGTTAAGTTGCATATGTGCCCCGGTGGGAGATTGTTGGAATAATTCAACAATGGGCCACATATTACACTTATATGTGGGTGCCATTATTTATTATCCGTGCCCTAATATAAAGTGATCTAATAAGGTTTAAGAAATTAAGTGGGCATAATGAGGTGTCATGGACTAAAATATACTGAGGCTCAATTTACTGGCCCGTATTCATTGATGAGCTGAATACAGGGTCCCTCTACAAATACAGGGCTATGATCCCCGGGTTAGCTAGGGTTATCATTTGGCCGTCTTGCTTCCCCATCTGCATACGGTTCTCTCTCTATTCCCTAGTGATAACTTGGTTGATCTATCCCTTCCGTCAGACGCATCCCTTCTATCAAGGCATCCATGGATCCAGGTACGCTTCCGCAATGCTCTAGATTATTCCATTGAATTTGTATGTTGAAGTAAATCCCACATCCGTCCCTAGGAAAAGAAAAGTTTCTGTATGTACTGGATATAAATCAATTTTAACCATCTCATCAAATTTAAAAAATGGTTAATTAATCCATTAAATTTGTTTTAGATCAAATTTTTTGGTTCTAAAACCCTGAAGGAGAGAGAAAAATAGAATGAATTAATTTAAACAATAATTATAGGAGTTAAATTGATATATAAACATAAACTACTTTTTACACTATGGAATTGTTGCCCTGTGCATCTTAGGCTTACATTACATATATAACAATTCGGATAATTTGTATTTATAAAATAGTTCAATCAGATGAAATCCAATGTCTCTGATCTGAACTTTAAATCATATATAAATAATTTCATTGATATTTAAAATTAATAATATAGTTGGGAGAAATATATTGAATATAATTTAGCTTTATAAAAATAAATCGATGTGCATATATAAGAATTTTTGGGACTTCATTGTGATTTTAAGTTTTTGTAGGCTTAAAAGAAAGTCTGACTGAAGAGTGAAGGCTTGGACGAAGTACTCCATGTTGCCTTAATTTTTTTTTTTCCTCCTCTCTCCTTCAAGACCTAATTAATGAGAACTTCACAATCTGCTCCCTCCAATTCATAATACAATTCCCTTCTAAAACAACTTTGTGGTCTAAATATAAATTATTTTTCATGAATTGTTGTGACACTGATTTCTTTATTTCAAATACATCCTCATTCTCAATTTTCTATGAGCAGTTATAGAGTATATTTTTTTTTGATGTATGGTATTTGTTAGGGGTGAAATTGAAAATTAAAACAAATTTTAGACGATGTAATGAACTTTACTTATTCATAGTAAATTAATCGTACGTGATTTTTATCATAACACGAGATTTTAAACCAAAATATACAATGCATTAGAGAAATAAAGAGAGATGGAATGATGGTAAAGCAATGAAATGTAAATTTTCATGCGGTGGTATTCTTTTCCCTAATTTTTTTTGGAAAATCATATTAGAGATGTCTATACTACTTTTTTTTTCCAATTTTGATTTTGGCATCTCCGTATTTCTTTTTAATTAAATCTTTTAATTTTACTTTCTTTATATAATTAACTTCAATAACTTTAATTTGTTATCATCGTTAGCCAATGTATAAAAGTTAACAGTGTTAACAAAATAAAATTAAATGTTTAATTAAAAAATACATAGGTACCAAAATCAAAATTGAGCCAAAATATATATACTTTTACCATGGTTTTACCCCTTTTTTCTAATTTTCTGAATTTAAATATAAGAGAGGAATGCACGTTAAATTTAGTAGAAAAAGATATTATGCTTGTTTGGCAACGCTTGGCTTGTAGCCATAAGCACGTTCAACAGTGTTTTTTCACAAAACGAAACAATCTCCTTCACATATTTACCTCGGCTTATGTGAATAAGCCCATAAGTACTTCTTCACCGCTTTGCCAAACGGACCCAATTGTGATAGTTTGTAATAATACTACTTTATTCATCATGTTATGAATATTATTATGTGGATGTCCATATCTTCTATTATTTTCAATTATATTTTGTATCCCTTATTATCTTATGTAATCTTTTATAGTGATTTACTGTGATGTAAATTAATGCTTTATAAATAGAAGGTATATCCATAATGAATAATGACTACTTTTTATTCTTCTCCCCTTTTATTTTATGAAATTCTCTTCATTCCTCTCATTTTTTCCTTCTATCACCTTAAGTAACCCTTTCATCTTTTTCTAAGTATCTCATCATTTTCTTCATGGTCATTTTTCCTCTCTCATCTTTCCATCAAATTTATAACACATAAACAATATTTAAAGACATTGTTAGTAGTTAATGGAATTGAAAGACATGAGCTCACATGCGGCGCACGTGAGCACCTTCTAAACCCTAACCGCTCTCCTCTCTTCTTCACTCCGCGACGAAATAATCTCGAGTGTCCGTGATGGCTTCACTCAGGCTCCTATCGTCGCTCCGATCGTCCCTCGGTCGATCTCTGCTGGGGTCTCAAGTTACGAGTTCGAACGTCCGATTCTCTTCCTCAGATGTTTACTCTCGTAGTTCCTCTATCAATGTAAGCCTCCATTTCATTCCCAAAGAATTGCTATCTGGTGGTGCTTCTGCTGTGTAAAATGCGGGGAAAGCTGCAATATTCTCATTTTTATGCTGATTTGGAATTTCTGGTTTAGTGTCTTGGCAAAAAAAAAGGGGAATTTCTGGTTTACTGAATAATTAAATATTTTAGCGTCTCAGATATGTGTAGTTAGGCTCACTGCTCTGCTATTTCCTCTTCGATGCAATCTGGAAATGCTGTTGGCATCTGTATTTTATGTCATTATATGCATCTCACTGATCCAGTTCAGCTAAATTTTTCTACCCATAATCATCGTAAACTGTCCCTGTTTTACCCTCGAACTCGTCTTAGTCAGTGGCACCACCAGTCTCCAGCGAAGATGTTATGGTGTCTGCCGTGCTTTTCCATTATTCACTGGCCATTTTTTGAAGCACCTTTTTTTTGGAGCTTCTTCTCTTCCGTCTTCAAGGTGATGGATGGGTCTTGGATGTAATCAACACGTGCGTTGCATTGTATTCCTGTGGGTGCGCGGGGTGCGCGCTCGCGTTTACTTGCCTTTTTGGCGGGTTCTGTTAAACTAGCTGAAAATTACTATCACTTTGTACAAGCATAGGGGGGACATAACTACAACAATGAATACATATCGGGTTGCTATTTCTTCTGAGCCTTCCGAAGGGATATATCTGGCTTTGTATGATAATAATAATCTAATATACTAATAATAATAAATATAAGGAGCTTGGTTTTTGATTAAAGTCATCGACAGTTAGTTGTATGATAGCTACATTTTATTTAACGTTCTGCATTATGTGAAATGTGTGTTGGTATTGAACCCGATTTATAGTTCTTCAACTTAACTTGATAATGTTCTTGATGTGCGGGGATATTAAAGCTGACATATATGCTTTAGCTTCACTTGACTGTTTTGTTTACTAAATTTAACTTACACCGAGCATTTTCATATATGAAAGGACATGGCCGAAGTGGTTCCACTGGATGCACCTAATGGCTATAAAGATAATAGTATCCCATTGAGCCTCTCTTGAAAGAAAGCAGACTATCTGCTCCAGAATTACAGTGTTATTTCGTGACTATATGCTTCTTTATGGCTGGTTTTAACATTGAGATTGTATCGTGTCTTCTTTTTTGGTCTTGGTGTGTGGCACCATGATACTTGAAGCGATTTGGCCTCACCTACAACTATTATTTTTACAGGCCTTTGCGTACTTTATTCTATTTCAAGTTTTTCTTTGTTTGCATTTGATTTGAAGGTTTCTTGTCATCCAACAATTTGCACCTCTTTCTGTTTCTGACATAGGTTTCTTAATATTATCATGTACTCGAACTTCTGTTTTCTTCATGTTACATATGCTTGATTGAATGACCAAAATAAATGTGACACAAGAAATTAGAGGCCTTTTGGATGTTATGTTAATGGCCAGTTATTTAAAAATTGTGGGACCTCGGATTTTAGATTCTGATTAACGGTATGCGCTGCTTTCAAATCTTCATCAGACAAGGATATTTCCCCAGGCCGTGTCACTCTCGAGACTGGAGTCCAAAAATGGCATAGCAACAATACTTGGAGATTCTAGATCGAGTTTGTTTCCTCAAGTTTCTGCACTTGCACCCCTTTACCCTTCAAGATTTATGTCAAGTCAGATAAATTCTGTTGAGTCTTCTCAAGATAGTTCCACTCCTGTCTCTGAAGTGCCTCCACGCATTAAATTTAAGAGATTAGATAAAACTGCCAAGCACATTATGCAGGCATATGACTACTCTTTTTCCTTTTAATTTAGTGCATTTTACTTTTATCATTGTAAAAATTGCTGATATCTTGCTATGTAGATTATAGATAAGGAAGCGGTAGAGGATGTCAGAGAACGGAGGGAGATACCAGATATACAGCCAGGCTACATTGTGCAGCTTAAAGTGGTATGGGAATTTGTTTTGAAGATGCATAAAATTATTGCTATGTCTGGGTCCTATCAATATATTAACTTGTTATTATCCCTCTAAACTGAGATAATAGGAAGTTCCGGAGAACAAGCGCCGTGTATCAATCATAAAGGGCATTGTTATCGCAAGGCGAAATGCTGGTCTTAATACCACATTTAGAATTAGGAGGCTAGTGGCTGGGGTTGGGATTGAGTCTCTTTTTCCACTGTGAGTACTAACTTACCAGTTGTTTTATGGATATTATAAGCTATGTTGTGCTGGTAAAGTGCATTTGGGTTTGATCAGGTTTGTGCAATGTATGATAGGTATTCACCAAACATAAAGGAGATAAAGGTTCTTGAGAAGAAGAGAGTGAGGAGGGCCAAACTGTACTACCTTAGGGAGAAGATGGATGCACTTAAAAGACAATAGCAAAGTTCTTCCTGGTACAAATTTTTGATAAATCAAAATCTAGTTGTACTCTGTATCTGCCTGTGGATGCAAGCGCCTGCAGCTGTTTCATTATTGACGTATTTCACAATACATAGTTGTTAATGCACATCCTTTGGTCTGGCAGATATTTTGGGGAGGCTACATGTCAGAAATTGTATGGAGATGCATTCATGCGAGAATATCTTATTTTAAAAATTTTCTCAACGAGTGTAAAGATCTTCCCCCTGTTGCAAGGACTTTCTCGATTTTTGCTATATGATAAAAAATGCATCTGCCTAGGCTTTGATTGTAATTGCTGATTAACTGCAAATTGCTACTGATGACAACATATGTTGGGGTGAATAAATCTCTCCGGTTTTTCACTGTCTCTTGTGTCTCTTCCATCAAGGTGAACCTAATGGAATGTTAAGTCACACTTAGCACAAATACAATCTACACCTGGTTATGGCGCTTTTGAACATCCGGACGCAAGTTTGTTTAAATCAAGGGTCCTCGTCTGAAGTTAGAACCTTCATGGCTCTGTTCTGCAACACTTATGCGAAATTCGAAAGCATATTCTACAGTGTTTTTCTGTAAAATGAGATATCATATATTTGCATTGATTCACGTTAAAGCAATTTTTCACCGTGTTTCCAAACGGGCCTCATGTTTAATTTTATATACTTATATTAGGAAACTGTAATTTATAACTCAATCCAGTGTAAAAATATGTTTTCAACTCAGCTCCACCTAGATTTTTTTTTCTGAAATTCTTTTATAAGAAGGCGACTCGAGAGGAGGGACATTGGAGTTGCACAGACGAAAAGAGAAGCTTCTTGGACGATTTTATCCTTCAATCATGGGCAAAAACTAGACTCAAAAAAGGGTAATTAACTTCTTAATCTGTAGCCCAGTTCCCTTTTCACCTTCATATATTTCTTCCTTACCCTTAATCATCTCTCTACTCCGCTAATCCGCTTCTTAGTATTTTACCGTTTTTTCAACCGTTGCAGCTCTAAACCCGCAAGTAAAGTTTCAAGATTACCTACCTATTATGGCCAACAAGCATGGTGGAGATGGCTTGATTAACGAACTTTGCAATAGGTTTAATTTGTTAATAGAGGTGTTTGGGAAAGCTTCTAAACACTCTAAACGTATGTTCAATAGTGTTTTTCCGCCTCTCCAATTCTTGTTCAAACATTATTTATGACTACAAACAATTCTTCCCAGATAATGATCATACCCCTTCCTTTCCTCTCCAATTCTTTTTTGTCTATGATGCAAGGTCATTCCATGAACAAAATAATGGTGAGTTTCAGAGTTCTGTATATTTTCTCCTTGCCGCTATGATTTTTCATAAGGAGACTCGCTTCACAGGATAGTATCACTCCAGGGAACTTCATTAGAGATGGCGACACTCTAGTTTCCCCAAATGGATTTTTCGAACTAGGATTCTTGAGCCCTGGGTCATCAGCTGTTAGATACTCAGGAATATGGTACAACGAATCTCCTTCGACAGTTTTCTGGGTGGCTAACCGAAACACACTCATCAACAACGAGAATGGAAAGGCGTTTTACGAGAGAATGATCATGGGGTTCTTTTTCTTCTTGATGCCGAAAACAACAGTGTGGTCCTCCAACAATTCATCAAGTAGAGCATATAATAACCCTTTTGCCAACTCTTGGAATCTGGAAATCTCGTGGTGAAAAATGGAAACTTGGACCAATTATGGCAGAGTTTTGACTATCGTGTGACACCTTAATGCCAGGAATGAAGCTCGGGTGGGATCAAGAAACGGGTCTGGATACAGTTCTGTCACCTAGGAAAAGCTCAGATGATCCAGGTCAAGAAGATTACACACTAAAAATGGACAGCAAAGGGTATCCACTATTCCTTGATCTGAGAGGTTCCGAAGTGAGGTTTAGAGCAGCGTCATGGAATGGCTTCCCTTTCACAGGGCTCCCAAATAATAATCCGGATCCAGTGGTCACTAATGAGTTTGTGTTGAATGAAAAAGAGGTATACTTTACGTCTGTGCTGATAAATAATTCAATTTTCTCTAGATTTTCAGTGAACCCATCAGGGATTGATGGGCAGCGTTTTAATTGGGTAATTAAAACAAGCAGCTGGCAGTTAGTGAGCACTGGTCCCCTTGATCAGTGTGAAAATTATGCCTTGTGTGGGGAAAATTCTATCTGTAATATTCGTAACAATCCTGTTTGTGAATGCCTGAGAGGTTATGAAGCTAAGAATTTTAAGGAATGGAATGTGTCTGATCGGAACAGTGGCTGCACTAGAAGGGTTTCTTTGGACTGAAATGGTGGTGATGAATTTAACAAAGAACAGAGGCATCAAATTGCCAGACACTTCTTCTTCATGGTACAACGAGACCATGGACCTTGAGGAATGTAAGAGATTATGTCTGCAAAACTGTTCTTGTAAAGCATATGCAAATTTGGATATTCGAGGCAAATTGATGAGTCAATAGGAACTCAGTTTCATTATGTTGATTACTGCATATCCTTTACTACAGGTTTTTACTTTAATCGAGACGAGGGAGGGAGCCTGGGAGGGGTGAGGAAAAAGGGAGAGTATTAAAGACATCAAGAAAACCAATCGTGGAAGTTAACAGCTTAAGATTCTAATTGTTATGCTGTTGGGTTTCCTGAATTGATATCCATTTCTATCTATAAGAGTGCTTAAATAAGTTTGAGAAAGTATTGTTCTCTAAACATTATATATATATATATTTACCAACTTGGAAGCATCTCTGGTTAGAACCTAACGTTAGTTGTTGCCTTTAATTGCGATATTTTACTTGAAGTTGATGACTTCTCACACTTTTGTTAGTGTCGGATCATTTTAGGGACGAAGGCCGTGGGAGCATTGGGAAGAAGCTAGTAGGAATTGCGGTTGTCTGTGCAATATTTTTAATGGGTTTCATGATTCTTGAATTTACTTTGCCATATACGACCTATGATTTTGTAACGTGTCTATAAGAATTTCAAGAACCCTCAAATATGAAGGGTACTCTAGAAGACGGGCAAGAGTTAGCTGTGAAAAGGTTGTCAACAAAATCTGGCCAAGGGCTAAAAGAGTTGAAAACTGAAGTTTTGGTGATATCAAAACTTCAACGCGTAATCTTGTGAAGCTTCTTGGTTGTTGCATTGAAGGAGAAGAGAAGTTGTTGATTTATGATTATATGCCAAACAAGAGCTTGGACCACTTCTTTTTCGGTTTGAAACTATGAGCCTTTTCCAAATTTCCAAGTTCGTTGAGATTGCAAGTAGTATTCTAACATTTTTTGATGTCCAGATGAAACTAGTAGCAACTTGTAGGATTGGTGTGAGCGTTGGCATATTCTTCATCTCTTTGCTCGAAGACTTGTATATTTTCATATAAATTTCAGATTAAGAAGCATTCATAGAGATCTAAAAACAAGCTATATATTGCTAGATATACTTACATGAATCCAAAATATCAGACTTCGGTCTAGCTCACACGTTCTAGGATAATCAGGTTGAGATCAACACCAATAAAATTGTCGGAACATAGCAAGTTGTCTTATCTACAAATTTGTCATCATTTTTTGTAGAAGCTTATTTTCTCACTTATTTTTACCTTATATCATTACTTTTAGTGGATATATGCCTTTAGAATATGCTGTTGATAGACTTTTTATATCAGAAGAATAGAGGGACTTTTAGATCAAGAATACTTCTTTAATCTTCTTAGGAATGTAAGTATACCACCTTATTCAAAGCACTTCCTTGTATAGTTGGCAAATTGATGAGTCAATAGGAACTCATCAAAATGAGTGTATGAATGGATCTCACCACCTAAATCACCACCTAAATTGATATGTCAGTTGTAGTTTTAATGCTTATTGGTGAGAAATTGTTGCCACAGCCAAACGCTCATGCATTTTACACTACAACCGATGCCCTTGCTGATTCAAGTTCATTATACCAAAGGCCCTACAGTTCTTACAAAGTGAAATTTCTCAAACCATAGTAAAGGGAAGATGATTCAGAGAATGACACAAGACATAACCCATAAAAATTTACCTTTTATTTAAACCTGTTACTTTGGTCTTAATGTTATGTGTTTTATGTTGGCAAATATAATTTGAATTAATCCATAGCTACTGTATAGAGCTGTAGTTTTTCAAGTCAATCTGAATGGAATAATGCAGTTCTATCCAAATTGTGTATGCTTTAATATGACTGTGCCTTGGCAAAAAGAAAAAAGAAAAAGAAAGAACAAAAAAGGCTGAGCCAATTCAAATCAGACTTCACATCTTCAACTGCTGGCAAGTTAGAGAGTTGGTTCACACCGTTTTTATACACACACATATATATGAAAGTTTTTGAAGACTTCTAACATTAAGTATTCTTTAAATAATTCTGTCCTTTTCTTTTTGAAACTGTGATCCATAGTTGACTTGATTTGGAGCTGTGGCACCTCCTCTTCATGTCTATTTTATATTTTGAAAAGATTGCTGGCCTACTAGTGTATGTGCCTGTTTGGGAACGCGGTAGAGAAGTACTTTTATGCAAATCGAGGTAAATATATGGAGGAGATTATCTCGTTTTACAAAAAAATACTGTTAAATGTGCGTTTAACTTTTGGAAACGTTATTCCAAACAAGTCATATATTTAACTTCCCATAAATATATACATTTATATATAATTGATAACAGATCACAGAGTGTAATTGCATCTTATTCCACCTCTATTCTCTCTCATATCAATTGTATACCACAAATAAATATAGTAGCATTAAAAAATGATAATCAATAACTCTTTAAGTGATTTATATTACTAATGATTTTTTTAAAAAGCATAGTATATTTTAGACAGGGGAATATATACACATATAAATTTTGTAAGAAGTGAATTCGAAGTTTTCTGCTTGAGAAATGAGAATAGCATTATAATTTGAGATATTGGCAAAAAAAAAATCATTATAATTTGATTTTATTTTTTTTAAATTTTAAAATTGGTGGTCCTCGTCGATAATTTTCGTTTTGGAGCTAAAAAAATGTATCTTTCCTAGCAGCTCACAGAACTGATTTCTAGTTTCATGTTATATCTTGCACAGCTCCGAACCTTAAAGGTAACGAATTGGAGAGGAATTAAATCCAGAAACATCATTAGCAATCAAATCCTTTCTGAATTTCGGTTGGTGAATGCAATGAATCAAAAATCCCCTTTTACGCGGATACGATAATCGGTCAACACTGAATAGGTCAACAGGAAAAAAAAACGTTGCACGAGAAACTTCCTCATCAGACAAAGACAAATTAATCCTCACGAAGGTGCTTCTTCATTCCATTGAATGGACCATTTTACCCTTGGAGACCTTCCGCGAAGGCCTGGCGCAACCGGCCTTCCTTCTTCATGACCTGTAGCTTAGCTGTCCTCTTTGTCTCCCCCTCCTTCTGGGAAAACCCAATTCCCCTCCTTCTTCCTCGTTGTATATATATCTCCTTCCTCAATTCTATTCCATCATCACTCATCTCCCTCTTTCACTTCTCTCTGAGTATTATATTTGCCTAAATCTCTCTTTGATTCTTCTTCAATGGCTTCACAAAAACCTCAAACACATTTCCAAGATTCTTTGCCCATCATGGCTGGAAAGCTTGGTGGGGATGGCTTAATTGACGAGCTCTGCAATGGTTTTAATCTGTTGAAGGATGCTGATAAAGGGGTTATCACTTTCGAGAGCCTCAAGAGGAATTCCGCTTTGCTGGGGCTACATGGTTTTAGCGATGAGGATCTTCATTCTATGTTACAGGAAGGCGATTTTGATGGTGATGGCGCTCTGAGTCAGCTGGAATTTTGCGTCCTCATGTTCAGATTGAGCCCTGAACTTATGGAGGGGTCTAAATTGTGGTTAGAGGAAGTCCTTCAACACGAACTTAAAGATTACTTCTGATTTTTTCCTTTTCTATGTTGATTTATGGATTTGTCATGTTTGGCAAATTTTCCTTATACTTTGTGAGGGAAAAAAAGTGAAAGAGAAGAAAATGGAAAGTGACTCGAATGACATTCTTATGTATATCA
The DNA here is from genome assembly GCA_025593235.1 of Vachellia pachyceras. Classification (NCBI taxonomy): domain Eukaryota; kingdom Viridiplantae; phylum Streptophyta; class Magnoliopsida; order Fabales; family Fabaceae; genus Vachellia; species Vachellia pachyceras. Next base: position 16,961 of record JANTPZ010003278.1, read on the forward strand.
TCAGATCAATTGAATTATTCTTTTCTGCCCAATACTTTGTGTTGGTCAACCTTCAAGTGTAAATTTGAGAGTTCAAAGTCTTTGTGAATTTTCTTTATTTGATCACTTTTGAATAGTAATTTGGTGATTGAGGCGTGCTTCTGGTTTAAGCCAAGGCTTCAACCATTTTAATCTGATCCTATAATTATTCGGTCTTGAATATCCCAACTACACTTGGTTCACCAATTAATGGCGAACATAAGCTCAATCAGGTTGAAAAGCAAAGCAAAGGAAATTTTAGTAGTGGTATATGTATCTATGTGATAGCCCTCTCTTTCTGGACTAAAGGCTTTACGCTAAATATTAGTCTAAAAGCTTTAATTTAAATTTAGTCCTAAGGAAAAGAGTAGGTTACAGGCATTTCCCGTGAAAACTTTTGACTAACGGCACGACTGATTCACTTTTGAAAAATTAGCTCTTCTTCCATGATCTGGCTTCAACTGGAATGAAATCGAAGTGCGTAGTAGAAGTTGCCTTTACGTTTCTTTATTACTAAAAAGCTAGTTTCCTTTACTTAGGGAAAGCAGATAACTAGCTGATGGTAGATAATAATAATCATATTGTTGATTGTCAGAAAGAAGGCCTGAACTTTCAGATTGGGTCCTGAACTTAAGGAGTGGTCTAAATTGTGGTTAGAGGAAATCCTTCAACGAGAACTCGAATTTTAGGCTGCTTTATGAATTTCTCCTTGTTGGGTACATTTTCCACATGCTTGTGATGAAAATGATATGAAGGAAGTGGAAGTAACTTCTATGATATTCTTATGCATATCATCAGATCAATTGAATTTTTATTTTATGCCAAAATTTGTATATCATCATAAAAAAAAATTCCTGGATTTTAATTGATCTTACCACATGCATTCATTATTTCTGTAGAAACACAAAGTTGAAACTATTCTATCATATATGACAATAACTACTAAAATTCATATTTAAATTATGAGCAATGAATTCCAACTATCTTTTGCCATCTCCTAATAACTCTTCTGAAGTGATTTGTAGATAAGAGATGAATGCTTAACTGTGATAACTTGGTCCACATGTAAGGAAGTAAATCTGTATGCTTCTGGTTCCCTTATTACTGCGGCAACTTCAAGGATATATACATCTTGAACTTGTTAAGCCTATCTCATTAAAGTAATGGCCATTCTTCCTAAAGCACTTGCTCTCACAAATCTGTTTTTGTTCTGTACCCGAGTTTCTGATGCAAATGACACTCTTACCCCATTTCTGTCGCTTCCTGATGGTAGGACCTTGGTTTCCAGAGATGGAAGCTTTGAACTAGGTTTCTTTAGCCCAGGTAGTTCGAGAAATCGTTATCTTGGAGTTCGGTACAGGAACATCCCAGTTAGAACTGTTGTCTGGGATGCCAACCGTGACAGACCAATCAAAGACAACTCTAGCATCTTTAGCATAAACTCAGAGGGACATCTTGTGATTCTCAGCCAGAATCATACCGTTGTTTGGTTGGCAAATTCAAGAACAAAGGCCTTGAGTCCAATTGTACAGCTTTTAGGCTCTGGAATCTTGGTACTGAGAGATGAGAAAGACCAGAATCCTCAAAACTATTTGTGGCAGAGCTTTGACTATCCTTCTGATACCTTTTTGCTAGGAATGAAGTTTGGATGGGACTTGAGAACTGGTCTTAATCGACGGATCATAGCATGGAGGAGCTCAGATGACCCTTCTCCAGGAGACTTCATATGGGAGCTTGTAAATCACAATAGCCCTGAGGTAGTTATATGGAAGGGCTAAACAAAGTATTACCGGAGTGGTCCTTGGAATGGTCTTCGATTTAGTGGAGCTCCTGAGTTGAAGAACAATCTGGTATTCGATTTCAGATTTGTATCCAATAAGGATGAGGTATATTACATGTACAATCTGAGGAATGAGTCAGTAGTTTCAAGAATTGTTATGAATCGAACAACATATGTACGTCAGCGTCTCACGTGGATTGAAGAAGCCAAAAGCTGGAGGCTTTTTGCTTCTGTGCCAAGTGATGACTGTGATCTGTATAATATTTGCGGTCCATTTGGAAATTGCATAAAGGGTGAGTCACCAGTATGCCAGTGCCTGAAAGGATTCAAGCCAAAATCATCACAGAACTGGGATGCAATGGATTGGACTCAAGGATGTATCCACAGTGAACCATGGAGCTGCAAGGTATAAAAGAGAGATAATTTTCTTAAATTCAATGGGCTCAAATTGCCAGATACCACACATTCTTGGGTCGAAGGAAGTATGACACTTGAGGGGTGCAAAGCCAAATGCTTGGAAAATTGTTTCTGTACTGCTTATGCCAACTTAGATATCAGCAGAGGGGATAGTGGCTGCAAAATCTGGTTTGGTGATCTAAATGATACATGGCAGTTTTCAATTGCTGCGCAAGATCTATATATTCGGTCAGCTGTTCCTGAAACAGGGTATAACCTTTTATTGATCACATGCTCATAATCTTTTGACAGCTCGACCACCTCTTTTTTCTATGTATTGACTATTAGTTCAAGCATTGGTGAAGCTGACGGTGAAGATGCTGATGGAAAGAAGATAAAGGTGATTTTATCAGAGAATTTAACTAAATTTTATCTTATTTTATCAATCTTTGATGAAAATGAAGGCCATAAGGTAACATTTGTCTTGAAACGTACTTGTAGGTTTGGAGGTTGTGGAAGGAGGGCATGCCACTAAAAGTGATTGATGCCTGTTTGGAAGACACTTTTATTAATTATATCAGACGTGTTGCGTTGTACCCATATCAGTCTCCTTCGTGTGCAGCAACTTCCTGATGATAGGCCAAACATGGCCTCTGTGGGTATGATTTTCAGCAGTGAGAGTGATTTGCATCAACCCAGAGAGCCTGATTTCCTTTTAGAAAAGATTCCACGTAGACAACAATCTTTTCAGAACAATCATACAAGTTCTTCTATCAATGAAATATCTCTCACAGAGTTAGATGCGAGATGAAGGGCTCTTCTACTCATTTCTTCTCTTATTGCAAGTAGCTTTGTTGTTGCATACTCAAAATAAATACTTTGCTTCATTATAAGCTATAAAACACTCATGAATTATAAGGCTATGATATCTTTTCAGCACAGTGTCACTGTTCCTGCATATACTTGTATGTAAATTTGATTAAAGTTTGATTGATTTTTAGTCTTAATCCTGCAGTTTCAAATTATGGTTTTTTATTCCTATAATTTCATAAGGATTTGGTCTGAGTTAAAGCCATTAAACTCATATTAAGTCCTTCTAAAACTCTAGGGATCAAAAATCTCAATTCATAATTATATGAGCAAAAACCAAAATTCATCAGTGTAAAATCGACTGGCAATAATGTTAACCCTGAATAATACTATATGTGGATATAACTTATCACTCTTTTGCAATAAATGAGGACAGCCGTTAGGTCGCTCTTCTTCCTCAACAATGGGTCCGTTTGGATAGCCTGTTGGGAAAACAGACACAGATTTCGAGGTAGTTTATGTGAGAGGAATTTTATCTCGGTAAGCGCACCGGTTGGTAAAACGGGCTTACTAAACAAAGCTAATAATGTTTGAAAACTTTGGTTTCTTCAAGCCAGGGTAAGATTCAATCCTCGATAAGTTGGTTTAATGCTGTGTCCTAAGAGTGCAGCCTGTAAGATACACATGGATTGGTTCAAGTCAATTACCACCAACGTTCGACTCTATTCCCATTTTGCTCCGAAAAATTTCGTGTAGGAAGCATGGGTGTTCATAGGTTTCTTTTAATTAACATCTCATCGAAAATGTTGGAAAATGATCAATGTTGCCCCTGAATTTTTGGGGTAAGGAACATCTCTTTTTCCTTTATCATCCTCTTCTCTCCTCTTCCTTGCTTCTAACCATCATATCAACATTGAATGGTTTAGATTTGATTTTCTTTTATGATTATAATTATCCAAACGTTAGATTATCATCAAAAAAACAATTCATCAAATTTAAAGCAATATTGGCCGCGGATAGTATCACACATTCTCAACCATTTCATGATAATGCATGGGGGAACCACGATGAAGTCCAAAGATTTGAAGTGGGTTTCTTCAGCCCATGTACTTGGAGAAACCGTTTTGTGTTGGGAATCCGGTACCAAAAAAAAAAAAAAGCTAGGGAGAAAAACCAAACAAAGACGACTCTGGCGTACATTTTGAGCATTTTCATAAAGAAATGATAAAAACAAACATTATTTTAGCAATGCACGTTCCTTGTCTGTAATTTCTGACAGTGCATATTGAAAACTTTTTGTCAATTGTGTACGTAATGAAGATAAAAACATCTCGAAATATATAAAAAGTATATTAAAATTTGTGAAATCATTTTGAAATTCATAAAAGATTCTTAAACACACATGTAATCTAAATTAAGTTATACATTTAACTAGATCATGTGCAAATTCCTGAAGGCCTTCGGCTTCATATTAGATCCATTTTGCCGTGTAAATTTTATCATAAAATGAATGTTATACTAAAGCGGTATAGGAGTAAGATAATTAATTTATAAATACTAAAAAAATTAATTAAGTTAGTTATTTATAATAGATGTAAAAAATCATCTTAATATATGTAATTCATAACGATACTTTGAAGAATAATTATAAATTTGGAAGAAATTTAAAATGGATGAAGTCTTTTTTTTTTTTAATATTTCGAACGGATAGGTAACACATTCTCATGTGTGCATATTTCCTTTTGGACGTTTCTTGTTTTAACAATAAAGGTTTAAAATTAAGTGTTGCTGAATATTATTTGCAAGCAATCTAATTAGGATACAACTTATCCTCATTTCGTTTATATAATCATGTTCATGAATCAACTGCTAATAAAACAACAAATATCACAAACAGTAAAATACAATAACTAATTAAATCCGTGAAGCTCGTGTATTATATACCAGACCCATTTTATATGCAGATGAGATAATTGGTATTGTATTTTTGGAAATTCGAGATATGACTTCAATAATTGTAATCATATGGTGTTGGAACCAAAAAACTTGTAATCAAAACCTAAATCTTAGTGCTTAACAGGTGGAGCATTATAGGTCTGCAAGTGTAATCATGTGGTTATAGAAAACTTGCAAGGTTATGATGATGTTTATACACTTGTGCTCATTTCTTTTTTATTTTCGGGCAGACATGGCCTATTGTCCCTTGTTGATTCTCTAAGTATCCAGTGTTTTTTTCTAAGTTTTTGACCTTCTTCAACTGGATCAGACAATTAGGGGCAACCGATCAATCTGGAGTGATGACATCTTTTTGGCACACCCCTTTGAGGTGCTTTGTATCAAAGGCGAGTAATCCCCTCCAAACAAGCGTATCTCCAGGATCGAACTCATGTCCGCTTGAAAAAGTGTCACTGCACCTCAACGCTTGATGGTCACTTCTGCTCATTTCTTGTATTCCACTAATTGGCGTGGTTCAAGAAGTGTCTAGTGTGGGATCAAAATTACGTGAAAGCTATAGGCATATAATAATTTTAATTTGGCATTTTTTGACTATGATTTGTTTTAATAAAGCTAGAAATTTTACTCGAAGAGCTTATTTGGAAGTTCGGTGTAGAATAATCTTTATAGATTTTGAGGCAAAACTTAATTTTTGAAGAATATATTTTAGGAGAATAACTATTACAGATTCCAAGGCAAAACCTAGATTTTAAAAAGGTGAATATGTTTGAGAAGTTATTGTGATAATAACTTTTACGTGACAAAAAGTAAGTAAGAAATGGGAAAAGAGGGATAAAAAGAAGGAGGAAAAAGAAAATTTATTTGAAAAAAGATTGCGATTTGATTAAAAAATAAGTTTTTCAAAACTTAGATTGTTTTAGAATAGTTTTTCTAAGAAATGTGAATACTTGTCAAAACTTAGATTTCCCGTTGAAAAACCAAATGAGCTCTAAACTTCATTAGTGAAATTTTAAGCTGCCTTACATTAATTATTGATCAACAAGTTTTCCCCCAAAAAAATAGCAATTGTTCTCAAGACAATTATAAGTCACTCAACAAAAGATCACGAGCATCGCTTGCAAATTTAGCAGTCAATTTCAGGAGACATTTTAATAATAGCATTTAAAAAAAAAAGAAAGATAGAAAAGAAAACTAGAAAAGTCCTCCATACACGTGATTACATGAATTGTTGGTGCTATTTGTAATTAATTTAATTATATGGTCACTGTTTGTAATTTCCCGAAGGTCACATACATAGGACTTCTTTCTTCTTTTCTATTCTTCAGCCTTACCAAAAGTGGTAAATGACTCATACGCCCCCCTTATACCTGGGACCAGGTGAACTCATGACTGGATTATGATATATGAACATGAATTTTTGCCAAAAGAAAAATCAGTCTTGCCTTTGATTTTTGACCCAAAAAGGTTAAAAAAACGAAAAAGAAAAGAACTTACCTTTGAGAAGAAAGTCCGATTCATGATTGGTACCGATTGTGGTGTGACTGTGAAAGCAATGGTTCTGATCGTTTCTTTAGCTTTGCCCCTCACCAGTCATAATATTAAAAGTTATAACACTTCCTTTATTTTTTCCTCGGGAACAAAATAGGACGAACCAAAATAACATAATATCAAATCTTAAATTTTATGCATTTAATTTAAAAAATGGTAAAAATTAAAAGCTCAAGCAGTCTCATTTATCAATATTAATATCAGATTGTACTCGATTATGATATATATATTCTTAGTAAAGAAATAAATATTAGGAGATGCTCAAGAATTAGATAACGGGTTTAGAGTACATGGATGAAATTATGAATTATCAACCAATAAATATTGCATCCATTTAAAAACGCGGTAGAAAAGTACTTTTACGTAAATCGATGTAAATATGTGAAAGGGATTATCCCGTTTTACGAAAAACACTGTTGAACGTGCATTTAATTTTTCTAAACGCTCAAACAAACATGCCCATTAACACACATTAAAAGTATATAAATTAAAATTGAAAAAAAAGATAATGGCTACGAGGGATTGAAAGAGTGTATATAATTATGCTCATGCCCAAATTAAATAAACTTTTGGGAGAGATTTTCTTGTACATTTTCATCTTCATAAGGGGAAAAATCCACAAAAACAGGATCGTTATTGTATCTCCAAAAATCTGAATATTTTTGTCTTAATAAAATATTTTAAAAAAATCTTGAGACAACTCATTATCTTGAGATCTCATTCCGTGGCTGGAGATGCCTTCATTTTGCATGTAAAGCTTATCTGAGTTGGAAAGCTGCGGTTCTCATCACTCACACTTGAATATAAATTTTTCTCTCTTCTATGATTAACTTTGCCTCCGTCGTCACTGACTGACTGTTATTTCAATACAACACAAATTTGACTCTCTCTCTCTCTCTCTCTCTCTCTGCGAAATATATAAGAGAATATGTATATATATGGAAAAAAGTTGAGGATGATCCATTGAAGAGATAAGTATATATGGCTCCATATTATATTAAACAAGGTCAGAAGATGATTAAGATATAGTGAAGGCAACATAAAAAGCTCGTAATATACTTCTTCATCTCCTTCCCACTTTTGATTATTATATGGTTTTACTTGCTGTTCTTTTTTATGTTTTCGAGAGAGAGAGTGTGTGTGTGTGTCTTCCCAAGTGAGATCATATTGTTTATATATGCTATCATTTATATGGTTCCATATTTATTAGCTTTCAAAGTGGTTTGTTTGGGTATTGCCAGCATGCAGTAGTATATCTGAGTCTTAATATAGCATAATCCTATGCAATATCGGCATTAGTATGCTTATCTCATAGTACCGTTGATCATAGTGCAATTTTTTGATTGTGTATTCTCCTTGAGTTCTCCTTTTCGTTTCAAGTTTTTGAGCGTATGTATATCTTTCTAATTGAGGTATTATATTCTTTTTATTTTTTTTGCCAAGAGGTATTATATTCTTTATTTGCTTCTTGTCTGCAATATTTTAATTTCTGCTGATATTATATTCACACCCCTTTTATCTAATGAAAGTTACTAACTTATCAAATTTAAATGGTGATTCAACAATTAAATTATGAAAAAGCATATGGTGAAATTTTAAAATATAAAAGCATTATATCCCAGAATTAAAATTTAAGCATGTGTTGTCCCTATTTAATCCTAAAATCATTATATAAGTTTGCTTAGTATAAGCATTTTCTGTTAGATAAACTCATAACGTTAAGAACAAAGGATTAATGTCTATAAAAAATAAATAATCAAAAGTGAATCTTTTAAATTTAAAAAATTAAATTGAAGTTTGATATAAATTTAAAGGATAAAAGTATATATTTTACTTATAAAAACACACCAATAATTTACTCCATCTCTAGCTGTGTTTTTATATCATGTTGCTCAGTTACAAGTAGTGGCGGAGCCACATTTGAGTGAGGGTGGACACACCCTCACTCAATTTTTAGTCTATATGTAAATATCTACTAGATTTTTATCATATACTCACTAATTTTTAATATTTGAACCTACTTAAATTATCTATACTAATAAATTTATTGTCATTTGTTTGAATTAAAAAATTTGCACCTATTGCTCTAAGATCCTGACTTCGCCACTGGCTACAAATTCACGGTCTGATGTATCTATGACTACGATGTTTCAAGGATCACATTTCTAAATATATCTTTACCTTGCCATCGCTTTCAGCAGCAGCAGTTAGCATTAATGGCAATCCTTCCTTGTTCACTAGTTCTATTCTCCAACATGCTTTCATTCTTCATTTCAATGGCAGTCAATGCAACAATCGATATTACTATTAGAGTGTCTCAGCCTCTTGTTGATGATGGATCAACCTTGGTGTCTAAAGATGAAAGATATGAACTGGGTTTTTTCAGCCCAGGTACTTCCAAAAACCGCTACGCTGGTCTCTAGTTCAAAAATGTCCCAGTTAGATATATTCTTTGGGTTGCCAACGGCGGAAAACCACTCAAAGACGAGCTTGCCAACGGCGAAAATGAAATTTCTACATTTCTAGGGAGAACTACTATTGCAATATGTAGAAATATATGCAAGATATAACGTTGATTATCCACCACTATGTCGTTTTCTTCCATATCCGGTATTAAAAATATTGCTGAATAGATATGTATGTATGTACCTATAAAAGACATCATGAGAGTGTACAAATCCACAATCAGGATTGTTGTATCTACAAATTTGAACATAAGTTTCTGTCTTGATAAAAAAAAAAATTTTCAAAAAAAATCTCCAGACAAACTCATTATCTTTAGATCTCATTCAATGGCCAGAGATGGCAGACAAAGCAGCTTTCAGTCTTTCACTTTGCATATAAAGCTTATCAGTTTTCTTAATTAACAAAAAACTTATCTGCATTTCTGGAAAGCGGTGGTTCCTATTACTTACACGTGATTATTTAGTATCAATACAAGCAGATTTTTCTGTCTTCCATGATTAACTTAGCCACCATATCATCATGAGTCATGACTATTATATCAATACAACAAAAATTCGAAAATTCCCTCTTATCTCCCCCCCTTCTCTCTCACTCACTCACTCACAAAGAAGAGATCATATGATCCATTGCAAATATATGACTCCATCTTACTCAAGAGTATCACAAAGAGCTCTATTCAAAAAGGTTGGAAGATGAGTGGATAGAGAAGGCAACATATATAAAAAGCTTGTAATACTCTCTTCTTCATCTCCTTCCACTTTTGATTATCATATGGTTTTATTTGCTGTCCTTGTTTTATGTTTTTGTGTGTGTGAGAGAGAGCGCGCATATTTCTGAGTGAGATCATATTCTTTATGCCGCTCTTGATTTTGATTTATGTATGTTTGATATTTAATTATTAGCTTTCAAAATGGTTTGTTTGGGTTTTATTGTTCATAGTACTATTTTTTGGATTGCAATGTTTCAAGTATTTAGTCGGTTGCTCACAGTATTATTTTCTGATTTGTGTATTCCCTTTGATATTCTTTACTTATAGTTGCAATATTTTAATATCTAATATTATATTCCTGTTCTTCTTATAAGAGACTAATATAACTAATTTTTAAAGATAAAAAATATATTTAAACTTAGTTGAACTAACAAAAATGTTGGAAATACATATTTCTTTCTGAGAAATTACATCATTTAATATCGATTAGGATTTTAATAATTATTATTATCAATAAATACTCTTTTTTAAGGAGAAAATATAAAAAATTAATAAAAATTTTAGAATATTAGATGGTGTTGATTTTTATTAAATCAATAGAATCCTAAAAAATTTCTCTTATAAAAAGACTAGAGAGAGTATTATTAATCCACTAATTATCTAAATACTTGGAACCGTTTTTAGTGTTCATCCCAGTAATAAGTACCATAAAAGTCCATTGTTATAATGAGATCTCCACACTTTAAATAGAATTTCAATGGTTCAGACTCAATCAAATAATTTTTATAAAATAAAAATCATATTTTGAAAAGCTGATAGTTAAAAGATTGTATTTATTTTTAATGTTCTTCACATTTAAATAATTTTTTTACGAAAATTGAAAGTGAAAAAATTGAACCTAAACTATTCAAATTAAATATGAACGATCTACAAATGAGCTCTAGGTGCTCATTGTTGTGATGGTCACTGCAACTCTCGACATTCTATTATAAACTTGCTTTCTAAGATATTTAGACTTGTAACAACTTGTACTTAAAACATAAAATTACAGAAAACACCAATAATTCACTCCCTCTAGGTGTGTTGTTTTTTTCATGTTCTGAGTTACAAGTTCACTGCCTGACATGTCTAACTATGATGTTTCCAGGATCACATGCACCCAACTCACCAACCGACGTGCTCCTTCCGACTTTGTTAGATCATACCGCTCCAGCATCTCCCCACACAAACATATACACACACCTTGTCAACAACGCTTTTAGCAGCATTAATGGCAGACCTATTTTTCAACGTGCTTTTATTCTTCTCTCCATTAATAATATTGGCCACTGCAACAACCGATATTATTACAGAGTCTCAGCCTCTTGTTGATGATGGAAAATCAACCTTGGTGTCTAAAAATGGAAGATTTGAACTGGGTTTTTTCAGCTCAGGTACTTCCACAAACCGCTACGTTGGTCTCTGGTTCAAAAATGTCCCAGTTAGATATATTCTTTGGGTTGCCAACGGCGAAAAACCACTCAAAGACAAGCTTGGCATGATGATCATAAACAAAGAGGGACATCTCACTATTCTCAGCCAAAATCAGACTCTTATTTGGATTGCAAACACAACAACAACAAAGGCCTTGATTGTGAATCCTATAGCTCAGCTTTTAGACTCTGGAAACTTGGTACTAAGAGACGAGAAAGACCAGAATCCACAAAATTACTTGTGGCAAAGCTTTGACTATTACTCAAATGTCTTTTTACCAGGAATGAAGCTTGGATGGGACTCAAAGACCGGTCTGAATCGGCGTTTAGTAGCATGGAAGAATTGGGATGACCCTACTCCATCAGATTTCACATGTGAGCTCATGCGTAGTCACGGTTACCCAGAAATAATTTATTGGCAAGGTAGAACAGAATATTACAGGAGTGGCCCTTGGGATGGTGATCATTTTGTTGATACTCCTTCATCAATGAAG
>JANTPZ010003279.1:0-18311 GCA_025593235.1 Vachellia pachyceras
AAAGAATAGAAAAAAATGAATATACCAGGGACTCCTTTCATTTGCTTAATCATATTTGTATGCAGGTCTATTGCAGAATTTACAATTTCTACAGGATCGTCCATCTTCCACTGCCAACTTTTCCCTACTGGATTTGTGTGATGCCTCCAGCAAAAAACGCATTTATTTGCGCATGCCAAACTCGGGGTTGCCTCCATGCACCTGTATCACCCAAATATTTGACACTTAAGTTGGCAACTGAACTTTAATTCAACGGATCAAACAGATGGTACATTAAAAGGAAATAAATACAAAATATGCAACCTTTTACAACAGCAGAAACTCCATTGAAACCCATGCCCAGGTCAAAAGAGCTAAAGCGGCCAACCATATGGCTTTCTTTCTTTCTCTAATAAAAAGGGACCATAAGAATAAAATAGTGCTTAAAATATCACAAATCATGCACCACTGCATCAAGAGGGTTCCTGAACCTTCATCCATCAATAATGTGCACTATTGCAATGCAAACCATTTCCATTGATTCCTCCCATAATTCCACTAAAAAAAAGATAGAAAAGATGCCACTTCTCATCAAACAACCATGTGCATGTCTGGAAACAACTTTTTGGGATCCAAAATGCATTTTGGACCCAAAAGTCCGTTAGCTTACAAACTCTAGCGTTTGATAACTCATTCTTTCAAAATACATTTTAAGCAAAAAAAAAACTCCTTTTTGACAAAATAAATGCACTCTGAATCCAACGTTTATCCAAACATAAATGCATTCTGTCAAAATGCATTTTGAACAAAATGCATTCTCTTAATGGTTTTCTACACGGGCACTATGTCAACTAAAGGATAGTGCAAAATCCCTTCCCCCTCAAATAGAAAAATAAAACTCCTCACAAAAACGCATAAAATCTAATGGATTTAACCATACAAGGTTACCAGCCAAAACATAATCTACAAGATGGTGATGTGAAACATGTATCAAACCTTAAAAAAGCTATGGGTTCATATCACTATAAAAATGGATAATGATTACCTATGACTCTCTATGCCATAAAAGGAGTGCTTGTAGCAACCACCTCGACCTCGAAGTTGTGACTTAGTCCATCTACAAATTTTAACACCACTGTGTGAACCAATAATTTTATATCCCTGCACAATGTTATTGGTTGGAGAAAGCCAATAAAGAAAAGAAATTGTAAGAAACTGTCGAGTATGAAAATCGTTAGTAGTAAACCATGACTATTCAGGAGGTAGAAGGAACTATAAAATTCATAGATGTTATTTGTAGAAATCCAATAATGAAAATAACCTATATCATATCACAGCAAGTTGAATAGACAGTAAACATAAATGGGTGGTAGAGAAACACACACACACACATGAAATTTCTAAAAACCCGAGGCCCAAGAATTGCCCTGGTTCCACTTATATAGAGTATAATTTAGTAAATACAAGAATAATAGTAGTTTAGGCCCAAGAATGATATTTCTCGGGGAGATTTAGCCTCAAGTCCCAAATAGGTAAAATATTTAAGGAATGGTCCCATGGAGAAAAATATTTAATGAGAGCTCCCATTAACAACATGAGGTGTTGTCAATACAAGGACCTTATGTTGTCAATGGGACCTCTCATTAAATATTTTTCTCCATGGGACCATTCCTTAAATATTTTGCTTATTTAGGACCTGAGACTAAATCTCCGTATTTCTCGGACCCGACTAGACCTAGTCCCTAAGCAGGAGTTCCCTGATGTGCAGAAGTTGGCACGAAAGTAATCATCATCCGTAGGCCTTTGAATAACTATAGACGAAGAACAAAACTTCGAAATGTTCCAGTGGACCAGTGCAGTTTCCAAATGCCTAATATGTTCCATATGCATTTACTTACTACTTTCTTCAATATAGAATCGAAACATAAGTCACAAATGGCTATAATTGCGCATAAAACAAGTTTAAACTTACTTCCTCTCATTATTTTAAGCATCGTTTAGGAATAATTGTAGGCAATTGAACGTCGGTGACAATTAGTATTAAATGCAACGTGCCAGCGAGGGTGAAATTTGAAAAAGTACCCACAGCCAAGAGAAGATTCTAGAAACAAAATACAAAGCCACAGTATAAACAAACGTACCTGCTTTTCTAAGTTTGCTCTGATCACAGGAGTCACCATTTCTCTTTTGCCGTCGAATTTCCCATTAGTTTCAACTACTGGCACTGACTTCCTCGAAGGAGCTTTACCCGCAATATCCTCAAGATCAACAATCTCCGACTCCATACCGTTCTCTTCATCTGAATCCTCTTCGGAACCCTGAAGGCTTTGAGCATTGCATTCCCCACCAACATTGGGCTCAAAATGCCCGCCATTTTCTAAAACATTACCCTTCAAAAACCCAACCACCTTTGCACACCAATGATCAAAAACCCCATTAATATCACCTGTGTCGACATCTCCTTCACACATGGGAAGCATCTCCATCGCCCCCAACGCCCTCATCTGCTCTGCAAAATCCCTTGCCACAGCATTGAAAGTGGCTCCGTAGGCTATGCTCCCTATGCCGAATATAGAAAACTTGCACTTTGAAAGCAATAACGAGCCCACCCTAAAATCCTTGGCGCTTTCAGCAAGCCAAGTTGCAAAGAATTTGGCACTTGGAGGTGGTTTCCCATCTTCCCAGGTTGAAGCTACTATGAGGACAAGAGTTTCTTTCGGAAGGTCCTCAGGTTCGTAGTCCTTGGGGTCGACGAGGTCAAATGCGAGGTCGTTGGCGGCCAACAGCTGGTGAAGACGCTGAGCAAGGGATTTAGAAGTACCTGTTTGAGAAACAAAGAGAATCTTCCCTTTGATACTGGGAAGAGTGGGTTTATGATATAGGTGAAGTTTCAAGTATCTGAGGCGGCGAGATTTGTACAGACAATAGAAGGCGGTGGCAGAGAAAAGCGCGAGAAGCGTAAGACGAGCTGGGACTGAAGACAAAGACATGATTTGCTTCTCTTGTTCTACTCGTTCAAGAGAAAGTAACTAAGCATGATCACCAGCAAAGGATGTCACTTCCATCTCAGTGAAGAGCAAAGTGCGGAGGCGGAAGACATCGCAGGGAAGTGAGAGACGGCGATTTTCTTTTCTTATTCTTTTTTCCCTTGTGATGGGCCTCGTTTTTATATTCTATGGGCCTTTCCGCAACTTCATTGGAAGCCCTTTTCACATAAAATTGGGCTAGGCCTTAAAGAGTATTATGTATTATTGGGCGTGGATCTAGAAGCAATTATTTAAATGAAAAATATTTTTGGTCTTGAAAGATTGCTAGTTTGGATAATTAATCACGTTCTAGAATTTTAAATGATACAGTGATAGGGATGCTTATAATTTTTTATGAAATAAAATTCTAGAATTAAATTTCATTTATCACAATAAATATCATAACACCTAATCATTCTTGTTTACTGAGTACATGTTTTTTTTTCAATTTATTACCATATATAGTTTATCTTTATGATATGATGTTGTTATATATGTACACTACTTTTTCTGACTTTAATCTACTTATGGTTTTCGCTTGGCCAAAAAAAAAATACTTCTGTTCTAATTTTGTTTCTTGTACTTTTTTAGTAAGTTTATCATATCGATGATGTTTATTACAGCAAGTTCATAAGAAAACTGTACTTTTTTTGCCAACATAAGAAAAGTGTGCTTACCTTACAGTATTATCTACAAATGCTTGATTATTCATATTTATAATGCAATAATCAATTTAGTATCACAAATATTATAAAAATCAAACGACTGCACATGATTACAAGTCATATCCATGCGGAGACGAAAATTCATGACTATCATCCTTTCATGGTTCCATCTCAAACTTCATCGTGGATTGAATTAGAATAAGTATAATAATTTCATTGTACACGAAATCAATGATGAACTGAAACATGAAATCAAGTGGATTATGTTAAAAAAAATAAAAAATAAAGAAAATTTTAAAGAAAAATAGGCTTTGACTTTGTGACTCCCAAAAAAGAAAGTTATCCATCCTCATCTAGTATACATCTATGCTCCCAAAAATGGCTTCACATCATGAAGTTGCATTTCTTGTTGCTCTGGCGTAAGCAAACGGGAATGAAGAGAGATTTAAGGCCGCCACAAAGTTTTCTGGGCACATATGATACCTTCCTTATCTTGAGCGAAGGTCATAACGATCTTCCATTGAAGGCTTCTTAATATATCCTCTATTGGATTTAGAATTTCAACTTTGTCACGCATGATCATCCAACCTCCAGGTCGTAATATCCGGTCCATCTCAACAATAATGGACACTGGCTGCTTACACCTGCAGAATGACATGCCAAACAAGTTTAAACAAGAATCATAACTCTCAAAAGTCTTGAAAATTCAAGGACAAGACATAAAACAAGATTGTGAGAATAAGTCTGTTTCTACACCTGTTCTTGAGGCGTGAGAACAAGTGATCGGCATGCAAAAGATCATATGTTCTGGGATAAGTGCCAAACGACTCGCACCAATCGTGATAGACACCGACAAAGCCACGTTCAAAGATGATAGGAAGTGTATCAGGTGCATGAACAGGGACTACATTCATTACCCACACCTTCAGCTGAGAGAGAGCAGCGGCAAATCTGTACTTTTACAAACCATTTTCAACCATAAATCGGAATTCTCTACTTCCAACAGGCAGAAATCGCCTGAGCCAAGTATATATATGCGTATGACATGTGTGTATATGCATATAGAACATCTTTTGTTAACTGCTAACTCATCCATGTTATCTACAAGCTCTAAGACTTACCCTCCATACGCGGCTTTCATGTCCATTACATTCCTGATACTCGACCAGTCAATGCCCATTCCACTGAGATATGACTTGTTAACCACGGCTTTCCAGTGGTCGGTGTCTGCGACCAATTTCTCTTTATTGCTCATCCAGTCAGGATAAGATTCAAGCCTCTTGGGCCATTCTTCAGGCCACTCTGCCCCATGCTGTTCAATCCCAGATGGAATTGAGTGCAGACAATACTTCATCCGAATATACCTGCTCCAACGAATATACATAAATAACCAGTTAGTAAGAAAACTCAAGCTGATTATAATCAGGTCCTACATGTAGTACGTTCAAGTTCCTCACACAGTAAGCATTCACATCACATCATACGGAAACAACCTTAGATGGGATCAAAATAAGTTCTCCGCGTAAGTAACCTTTCACACAAAGCCACAAGGAAAACCATGTTCACATGCTAGAGGTAAATAAGTAAATAACCTTTCCCATCTGAAAATGATCACGCATATACTGTACAAATCAAAAGCTAATTCATATTTATTGGGAGTATAATTCTGCAAAATAACATCGCAGCAGCATACCATGCTGCATCAGGATTTTCATTTTCTTTGCAAAGTGGGGGAGTCTTTTTCCTCCTCAATTCGTACATGTCATTTGCTTCAGGCTTCTGATATATTCTAACGCCAACTTCACCAACATCATCACTTTTATGAGCCAGAACATTCCAACACATAGATGCCATCAATTTTGTCAATCCTGGAATAGACAAAGAGTCCTGATCACTTTTAATGCATTACAATGCAAAGATGAAAGATGAGGTTAAAATCAACGCCAAGCATTGATTAATCCCTAGATGTGTTTCACTATTTCCTTATGAAAATGCAATATGCATCCATGATCTATTATTATACACAAAGGGTAGAAGTGAACTAAATTCCAACAAAGAATATATCAGCAGAGAATATACTAAGACTATTGCATCACATGAGAACCTGCAGATCACAAGCTGGTGAATCTTGAGCTTTATCTAGAAAGGGGAAATAAGACGCATGGGAATAAAAAGATAAGCAAAACACACAAATGATAAAGCACCATTAAAACAGAATTTTTCTTCCAAGAAAATCAGCCCATATATTTTATTCAGCAGAAGAAACATGGTGCATAAAGAGTAAAAAGAATAAAACTACTGTATTGGTGCTCCGAATATGCACGCTATCTAAATTTCATTCTGCTTTATCCCTCAATGCTAAAATCATCAGACACTTTGACTGTGTACAGAAGGATCAAACGAAAGCAAATAAAGTTGAAGTAACTCAGTAGATAAAATTAAGGAATTAAGTGGTCAAATTCAGAAACAGCAAAAATACTGAGAACCAAAACGAAGGTCTTCTCTAAGAGATCATATGAACATAATAGAATGAGGCAGACCTTCTTCCTCTTCAATACTGTTGTGCTTAGCTGACAGAAGAAAGTATCCACCTGGCCTTAGTATCCGATTCATCTCTAAAAGAAGCCTACCCCCTAAAATAGAGGCAAGAAAATCAACTATAATTATAATAAACCTACACTAATAAGATTTTCTGCAAATAAATACAAGAAAAGACAAACCATTGGAAAGCCAAGAGATTCCGCAGCCCCCACAATGTATAGCATCAAAGACATTGCCAGGAAAAGGAAGTCTCCTTCTACCAAAAGGGCTCACCATTGCCAGAAAACCACGCTCTAGAGCCACCTGGGCTAGATCCACCAGATCATCCTTTAAGCCTAGTGTTAATGTCAAAACCTCTTTATCAAGTAGAGCAGCTCCAAAACTCATATCTGTACATCCAATGTCTAGTACAACACGAACATTTTTCCCCCACTCAATGTCTGGTACCATCTATCAAATACCAAAAAGATAAAAGAAAAACAAATTGCTGACAACCATGATACCAATAACCAAGTTAAGAAACTTTTTGTCTTTTAACTAATAATTATGTACATTTAACAAGGTATTAAACATTCGGTGATGATCCGAGGGGCAACATAATAGAAAACTTACCTCTTCAATGGACTCAAGATAATGGAGAATCCCGCCCTTAAATTCAGACTGGTTTTGCGGAAATGTAAGATATTCTCCCGACTCCACCAGCCAATTATGTTTTTTTATGTATGCCGCTAGCTTAGGGTGTGCCACATTCTTGTACAATATCTGCACTGACAACATTTTAGCATGAGATATGATTAAAGAGAACAATTTCTGTCCATCAACATTCACCATTTTCAGGTTTTCATATACCTTCGACTTGCTTTCAGGCCATGGGACAGGAGAGCCATTTCCTTCACGAGGAAGAGGAACCAAACACATTACTGGCGTTCTTGGGCAACTCCTCTGTGTATGGCGATAGCTCTGTAGCTTTCCAGAACTAACTTCAATATCTATGCATGGAATGTAGTTATGCTTGCTTCTAGAGCTACATAATTTCCATTTACACGTGGCTTTTGGATCAAACAACGGTCCTTTTATCTTCCTCTTGGAAGGTTTTTTTGACTCCACACTTCCATCCTCCACCTCCTCATAATCCTGATCAGCCGACTCAACTAACTGGGAGACACTATCTGTATAGACATCCGTTTCGCTTTCCCAATCTAATCCTCGTTCTCCACCTTCTATTTCTTGATCATATCCATCTTCTTCCTTGTCCTCCTCTGATTCTTCACCATCAGAGTTCCCAGACTCTTGATTCTGGTTCACTCTAATTTCCTTATGTTCCTTTTTCTGGACATGTGTCCTCACCTTCCTGTTTCTTTCCTTAGATTCTCGGTGTTTAACAGACACCGGAGTTGATTCATTCATCTTTTTACTATTCCTTTCGTCTCTCTCAAATTCATCTCTCAACGAATTACCCCCCTTGCTTGATCCCTCCTGCTTTTCTGGCTTTATCTTCTTTGTTTGAAACCCTGAATTCTTTTTAGCAGATACGGGCTCGGCAATGTCGTCAAAGCTTTCCCTTTGGGTGGTTACGGAGGAGGAGGGAGAAGTAAAAACTGACCACACAAAAATAAAACAAAGGCCTAACACAGTCACAGCCGTCATTTTTACCCATAATCCATTTGGGCGTTTGCTTTGGCGAACTATACGAGCTATAGCCATCTAAGCAATCTGTCACAGTACCAGCAGTTTGAATTAACTCTAACTAATACAAATCGAACAAGAAAACATGTAAGAAATGCAAATGAGTAGTGGAGTACTTGGACAAATTAAGCAGAACTCAGTGGAGAAACGAGATCCACGGGATTCCTCCCAAAAGAGGCTAATACAGAGAGCACCAAAATATAGAAACCATTTATATTGAACTAAGCGAATCAAAAGATTGGGTACCGAGCTGGATGAATGAGAGAGCTAAGATGAGATTCAACCTGGTTTGTTCCCATCGGCGGGAGAAATATCTATTTCGGGAAAGGGACAGAAAGAAAAGAACAACAGAAGAAAGAAGCGAAACAACTTTCTAGTGTAGCTGATAACGGAGTATTAAAAATCTTGAAGTAGAAGGAAAAGGAAAGAAAGGAGTCTATAACGTGAAGGGATGTTGGAAAATCATAGTCTTCACTGTTTGTGGGAGCCTGGATCCTTTGAAGGAAGATACAGAGTCCTGTAGGAGTCAGTGTTTTCAACTGTCTGAGGCACCCGGTCCGCGGGCGACCAGCCAAGGCATTTGTTTCGCTACGAAAAATGGGGCGGTTTTATACATCAAATCATTTCTTAATAAAATTCAGTAATAAAAATATAATTGTAATAAGCCCTCTGAATTTACAGCTAAGCATAAAATGAAACGTTATTTAAGCTCAATTTCCTGCTCATTTTCTCCTGAGAAAATTGTTACTTTCCAATGTACTTCAAAACTCCGTTTTCAATTGCTGCAAATATGTCACGTTAAGC
The DNA here is from genome assembly GCA_025593235.1 of Vachellia pachyceras. Lineage (NCBI taxonomy): Eukaryota > Viridiplantae > Streptophyta > Magnoliopsida > Fabales > Fabaceae > Vachellia > Vachellia pachyceras. The sequence continues at coordinate 8,702 of JANTPZ010003279.1, forward strand.
GAGTACCAAGAAGCAGAATTACGTTTCAGTAGTTTAATGTTCTAGTCTATGGCCCTGTTAGTATTGGTGTTGAAAAATTATATTCACTTAAATTATGATAAAATTTCTCTAATATGTTTAATTTGTGAACTACAAATCATGTTGAAAATGTAGTTTTTGCTATTAATCCAAACGGGTGATATGTTGTTACATTTTAAAATAGGGTTAAAGTTCATTTTTACCTTAGAAATTTTTGTTGTAAAGCATTCAGCACTTAAAAGTTTTTTTGTTAAATGTTAACTCGAGTTTTATCAGATTGTCGTTGTTCCCATTCACTACGGTATACACATGAGCACTATCTCCATTAAAATGGATTAAATGGTGCACTCCATCATCAACAAGATCCACAAATGTCAATGTATCAAAGTCAATCGTGAACTTCACAATAATATCGTTATTTTCATTTTCACTTATTGATGATACGATTCTTCTCAACTTCTCATACATTGTGACTTCCTTTATACATCTTGTTCTCACACAACCACCAACATATTAAACATTATTTTCTTTGCTATTTATAAATTCCCCCATACGAAAGAAACAGAACAAGTTCTTCTTGGAGGTACTGGTCATAAATTTGATAACCTGCAGCAAACAATTTGTATTACCAATTAAAACATCTATATTGAAAACTGCACAAGCACCTATAGACAACAAATTTTTACTCGCATAACACAACAACCCTCATTACATTAACATATTCCCACTTATCCCTGACAAAAAAAAAAAAGGAATACATCCGTTACCAGTGGCGGAGCCACTCATGGTTGAGGGTGGGCAAATGCCCCCACTCAATTTTTTTGTGTGTATATAAATATCTATTAGATTTTTATTATGCGCCCACTGATTTTTAAAATTTAAACCCACTCAAATTATCTATACTAGCAAGTCTGTTGTCATTTGTTTAAAAATTAAAGTTGCCCCCGCTGCTACAGGTTCCTGGCTCCGCCATTGTCCATCACCAACCATAAAAATAGAGCAAAGTCCTGTTATTATACCCAACCACAATGCAACTCCAAAAATAACACTACATGTTGTAGACAAAGCATATTTCAACACAAATTTGTTTTACTTCCTTATTTTAGACTCACTCTTTCAAATATGAGCTCAAGCCACAACTTCGCCCAAGAGTAAAGATTTCCATGCAAAAGAAAAAACCTATAATAATGATCTCGAATCATAATCATAAGGAAAACATCATCTACCTTATCTTTGTGCTCAATCAACTCTGCCTAAAACTAAGAGGAGAGTAGGTTCGAAACAATTATCCGAAGAAGATCATATTTCCCCTGCTCCCTGCATCGCCTGCAACTCCTACGCTAAAAATGAACTGAAAGCTTCTTTTGTTTCATTTTTGTTTAACTTAGGGCATAAAGATAATTGCATGAGGGACTATTCCACAAAAGGACGAAATTCATAGAACCTTTTTCATATTATCATGCTTTCATTGGACTTTGTTACTATTTTCCCTTTAAAATATACACATACACGGCCATTACTATTTTTAAATTCTCTTGGAAGCCTTCAACCTAAAGAGAACGTATTATGCCGTCACAGTTGTTCCCTACCTTAACTTTTTTTCCCACTTGTTAAGAAATAGAACCTCGTTTTATTTCTTTAGTTTTTAGTTTTGTCTTCTGTCCTATCAAAAAATTAAAAAAAAAAGAACAACTGAAGTATTGCTCACATAATAAGAAGAAGAAAAGCAAGGAAATCAATTACACATATCTTGTGGATTTTTGAAATCGGTTTAGATTTTAATTATCTTTAACATTAACTCTGACAGAAACAATAAACTCACTTCTCTGGGCCTTCGCTTGATTATATCTTTGGATGGAAATAAATATGGACACCAAACTCCTTTGCAGGATCTGCCACACATCCATTATTTTTAATTTCTAACATAACACAACACCAAAATACATGCATCTTATACGATTCCTTTTGGTATAACCTAGCATGATTCACTATATCATTCACAAGTAACAATCTCCTGCTCTGCCTTTTGCGCAGTTCATTCTTTATGCATGCGTGTCCTTAACTGCCTCAATGATGTAAGCTTGTTGCAGAAGTGACAGTAGAAAAGGAAGTAGCTCGACCCGAAACTGCTGGAGAATCAGCAGTCATGCCGACAGAGCTCGAAGTTGATGACATTGATGATCCTTTTACAAAAGGCTGCATTATATTTGCCGCAGGGGCCTTCTCCTTGGAAGCCTGCATGTTCACTTTTATCCTGGCAACATTTAAGTCTTTCATCAGCTGACATATACTGCGGTACCGCCCAATGATATATAACATGCTAAATACAAGGCAATCCGATAAAAAATGAAGGCTTCAGGTTACTGACCAAAAATATGATTAGATGGAGAGTGACAAAGTTATCAACTTACTTGTTATGAATATTAACATATTCATCAGTTTCATCTAATATTTCCTCCTGAAACAACCAAATTTAAAAAAGATGGAATCAGTGGCTACAGTAGAAAGGTATAAAGCTAATAGCTCAGTAGCAGTAAACCTGGGCACGAACTTTGGGGAACCAACAGAATAGAAGAGTAATTCTGCAGAAGTTAAATTCAACACTTTTTTGGCACCACCAAAAGTGTCCTAAAGAATGTATCCTTGACACATGTATTAGAAACACTTGAGGGGAAATATTTGCAGCAGTAGCAATAACAACTAACAAATGCAAGTTCAGCCATTTGCCCCCCTCAAAACTATGCCAGTAACATTCACAGTCGAATCCTTGTTACCAGAAACACATTTATGAAAACATGCAATCAAGACGATTATTGCCCAAACCAACAGCAGTTAACATAAAATGTGTGAAAAGCATCTAACCTGAAGAAGTTCTTCAATGACATCCTCCATAGTAATTACACCAACAACCAATTCATTGGGTGGGAATGTTGGCAGGGGAGAATTCTCAAAGTCCAAGATGCAATATGAACAACCCCTATGTCGCTTCTTAAAGGAAGAAGTTGCTGGTGGGCTTTTCTTCACCTGTGGACCTCCATCAGAACTGTCAGTCATCTCCAATTTGGCACCTATATTCATGACAACTGACAAGTCAGGTCAACCAGGTAAATCCCTAGGGATCTGTTGAGCAGATCATTCATAAGTTATACTATGAAACATAAAAAGTGAAGCGTTCTTTTACATTTCTCTAAGGATGCCTTTCTTCCCTTCTTGCAGCTGTCTTTAAATTCAAGTTGTTCCCCATCTTTACTCTTTTTAGGAACTTCTTTTTTAGCATTCAGGTCCTTATATACAACGGCTATATGGCTGTGACCCTTCTGAAATTCATTTAGTATGTCATATAGGGGCATGTTGTCCGCAACACTGCAGCATGACAAGGAAATCATGAGTACAGACTACCTGTTGTAAACTAGCATATCCGTAAAGTGTAAATATAGCCAAAAAAACTAATGCATCAACTAGGAATAGAAAGAGTCATCTGACAGACATTTACTTTGTTTCATTGGTAAGTATCTTATCTAGTGTGAAGAAAAAGAGATTACCGAGGAATTTTTCTAATAATCATTTTTCTGAGGGGAACTGCATTTTTTGAACAAACCATTAGAAGATTTTTAACCTGCAAATAAAAGCAGAGGAACCACCAAATGCAATGGATATCATAAGCAAGTGAAAGCATAAAATAACGTGAGCACATAAATAGATGGAAGGATTAATAATAAACACATGGTGCCAGAATTCAATTGAACTAAAGACTGGATGAGATACAATCCATTGCTTGAAATATTTAAATATAAACAATAATAAGGAAATGATCACAGACAGGATCTGAATAATCTGACACAAGGTTCCAAGCTTGATGCCAATCCTCATGTCTATGACAGAATATTCTGTGTAAAGACTACTTTATAGATATTTTAGGACTGCCGTAACCAAAACAGTGCATCTCATTTGAACAGCAAATACATGCATAGGTCAAAAGGCCATTCCTATCATTAGCTCTCATGAAATAAAGTTCACTACATATACAGCAAAAGTGAATCGGTTCAGATAACAATTTTTAAATTTTGAGATTCAAAGCAAAGAATATAAGTAAAAGAATGCATGGATAACAGAGATGTTCAACATAAAGTGAGGGAGTGGATTATGTTGTTAGTTCAATTTTTAACAAGCCACAGTGCTCAACAAATCAAAATATATATATATATCGAATATACGGATGCAGAATTTAGAATAATAAATTTCGCTTGGTGTCATGCCATATCAAAGATGATAGCAAGAATATAACAGATGAACAATAATGCAAATCAATTATCATAATTGATAAAGAATCCAAAATCCCACGCCATTAGCTAACAAAACCTCAAATTAAAATTCCTATTAGGAGTTGAAAGAAAATTACCAGAACAAGCCCAATGATATTTGTTGGGTCTCCTGCATAAACTGGAACTCTACTATGACCCATTGTCATTATCGCATTCAGTGTCTCCCTTCAAAGTAGAAGGAGAGGACAAGGTAAGACCATAAAAATACACAAACATAATGGAGAGGACATTAAAGAATTCACAAACCCACAAAGTTAGAGTTGCATCCAGATCAAGGGAAAATGCCTTTGATATGGGGGTCATGGCATCTTTTGCAGTCTTTTCAGTCAACTCAAGTGCACCAGTTATAATCGTTGTCTCATCATGCGTTAAATCTCCTCCTTTGCCAGCCTACGTGAGGAAATAAATACATACACCTTGGTGCATCAGAGAACTAGCCAAAGCTATAATAAATGAATTATAGAATAAGGCTTATAAGTTTTAACCTCACATCAAAAAATTATGAAAGCCCATCTCAAACATTCAGATGACTCTAAAGGCACTGTATTTATTGATCAACAAGAAATTTAACATTGATATCTAACCTCATTCCCATGAAAGTTTACAAAAGTCTTGAGCTCTGCCCTCCTTAAAAGGGCAGCATGTCCCTTACCAAGCATCCAATCGAGAACCTTGAATTATTAGAATATCCAATGGATATCAGCTTCTTCCAAAATTCATATTAATTACATAAGTAATCATAAATTTCCACCTTGCTAATTGGATAAGAAATGGGGTAGAACAATAGAAGAAGAACACGAACAAGGGGTGCCATTGTTGCTCCAACTGTCAATCCATAACGAGTACAGACAGCTTGTGGCATTATCTGCAGCATCACATTGAATTTTAAGCAAATATACTAAAATCATGGAAGAAAAAGGTACAAGTCTGAGCAGCAAAGTACTTCTTTTTAGTTTGCATTGACTCTGTATTTACATGGGCACACGAAACCCACTTTAAAAGGAGCAAGCCAAAGTGTCATGCAACAGAAGGTACCAAAAGCATAACAAAGGCAAACAAAAATCATAACAATACCCTTTAAATTAAACAAGGGTATTACCAATCCTCAAATAGAGGGAAAAAATGACAAATAGTAGAGATATCCAAATAATTCATATCTCCCAAAGGGTTTTAACAATCCCCTTTAAGCTGGCAGGAAGATGTCATTCACGGACAACTTGCTTATTAAACTAATTGTTTCTTGGTCAATCCTTTGGTCAGGATGTCTACCACCTGATCATTTGAAGGGATATGAGGAACGCAAAGCTATCCTCTTCTTCCACCCATCGTTTATGGTACTCAGCATCTTAAACTGACTTCTAACCACCGTCATGGAATAAATAGAATGTTTTCAAGAATTGAAGCACTTGGTGACACTTGACAAAACAAAACAAAAATCATGACACATAAGAACAAACAAACTGACATGATAATTAGATACAAATTAAATTTAAATGCATCTAATATATACCCGTCTGAAGTATATAAATAAAGTAATACGTAGTTGAGATTTTAAATAATTTAAAATATACTGTGCATTTTCAACAAACAGTTGATATAATTATTACATCAATTTATATTTACCTCTCCAAACATGAGGATGAGTGTGACTGATAACAAGATTGCCGCCCATGGAGGCACAAGAGCATCTAGGAAAATAGGAAGAGCCTGTAGCAAAACCAGCAGATGGGTCGTTGCGGCTTGTAAGCAATGAAATCATGATCAATGCCAAAAAAATAAGCAAAATGGCTCCATCAAAGCCGTAAGAGCCTAACACTACCTCCATCGCTAAAGAGTTGCCGATCAAAAGCGTGCAAAGCAAAAGATGCTGGTTTTTTACGACTGGGAAAATTTTAGCTGCAAAAATAGAAGTTGGAATTTTGTGAAAGGGGGGGTTAGTAGGTTTTAATATATCAACTTATCAAGCAAGAACTGCGTGCTCAAAATGATTCGTAAATGATTCATGCGGTCCAAACTTTGCAAACATCATAACTAGAGATATACAAGAAGGGAATGCTTTTTCTTGATATACGAAGTATAGTAGACAGGGAAGCTGAGTTCAATTCAGTTGCCAAACTAGAAAGTTTACTATCCACGTCCTAAAGAGAAGACAAATCACGTCTTAAAGAAAATACAAACACCACCACACGTCGATTCATGCAAATTGGGAAGTTTACAATTACGGCTCCCGAATTCAGAACCCCAAATATTTAAGCCTTTACATAAATCCAGTCGCATTAGCTATAAAGAAAGTTCCGAATATAAGAAGCAGAATCTCAGTAAGGCGCCCGAAATGAAATCTAGCGAGCCATCGTATCTACCATCCACCAACCAGATCAGAACCTATATACCTAACGGTTGATCAAATATAGTAAAAAATTATATGGTGATTGAGGAGAGAAAGAGAGGAAACAGAATCAGAGAGTGCACCAGCATGGGCACGATCCTGAGGACGACCAGACTTGATGAGAACCTCAAGGTCGACGAGGCCCAAAGACATGAGACCGAGAGTAAGACCAGCCATCAGTCCGGCAAAGCACACCAACCCTATCACTATCAACACGTACAGAGCGAAGCGCGTCCCACAGCAGTCTACCTCCATCCCCATCTCCCTGTTGTTCTGCGTAAGCTAGAACATGAGAGCTTGCAAGCGTGCGCGCAAGGTGAATGCCTCTTAGCTACACCGACTTCCCAAAAGACCAAGGTTTGATCACCAAAGCAACCGCAAAAGATTGAGTCTAGATTCGATAAAAGTAGTGGAATTTGATGGCAGAGCGACCACCACAGAAGTGCAGCTTTCGGTTTTCCAGCAGCTACAAGTCTACCGGGACATTTTGTTAAACAAATGGAGCAGTGAACAATTAATTCACATTTGTCATTTTAAATTAAAACTTTGGGAATGGGTGAGGCTCACATTGGCATCCACTGTGGATAATCATAAAATTTAATATCTCTTCTTACAAATTCGGTAAAATAGAGTGTATTTTTAATGAACAATTTTGTTCTTATACGTAACAATATATCAACTTTTCCAAAGCATTTAATACATATTCAATTTATTCATTATACCCACATTTTACTCTTTTACTGTTGTTATCAATTTTTCTCCACTTTAAGTGGGAATCAGAGCCACTACGATTCTTACCACGTCAACACCCACAACTGTAAGCATATCCACTTTTTCAAATATCATAATTATTACATCTAACTATATTCATTTTTTTGGAATATAGTCAAACTTATTAGACAGATTCATGATTTTTCAACAAAATTTATTATTCTATTAAGTAGAAGATTAAATCAACATATTAAATTTTGTAAATATAAATGCATCTATTCATAGTGACTTTCAAAATTAAAACCAACTTCTTGTTGTTATACATTTCTTTTATATTACCACAAAGAACAAGTGGTTTTTTTTATATATGTAACATATATAATACTAAGTTATTATCCAAAGTTGCATACTAAACACATATCGACCTTATGCAATTGAGTTTTAGATATGAACAATCTTTAACGAGAATTTCATTAATTGATTTAAACTAAGATATTAAATTCTCTCGGCAATCTATACATCTATACAATAATTCATCAATCCATATTATGTCTTAAATATAGTTATGTATAATCTAAGCAATTAAGTAATTGTAAAATTTAATAATTAAAACAATTTTAACAACAGGGTATCATGCAAATAATATTATACAATTTGATTAAATAAACATGCATGGGAAAATATAATTAAACTTAATAGATGATCTCAAAATAATTTAATCGAATATTCAACTAATGGCAATTAATAATATTACCAAATAAAGATATAATTAAAAAAATTTATTTAACTCCAAAATACTTTTTGGAATAATTTTCAAATATGACCCAAATGAGAATCAACTTAATATAGCTAAACAAATATTTTCAAAATTAATTTAATAATTTAATGACTCATCACAAATATCACGAAGTGCACTGGAATAACTATATCTGCACTCTTGAATCGAAGTTTAATGAAAATTTAAAATTTCAACTCTTTCTTACCTCCAAAAAAATTATTTAAAAATTAATATCAGCATATCACTCGAATGAAATATTCACAACCCTTATAAAATTGTAAAATCTAATAGATATTTAACAAATGAAATATGCTAGATGGCATTTATTTCAACAAATATTAAAAAATTGACTAAAATATTTTTGGAATTAAAATAAATGACTAATAAATAATTTAGAGTCCAAAATTATGGTCCAATACGAGTAGCCCATTCTCTTTTAAAAAATTTAGGAAAGAGGGCAAAATTTTTTTGTTATTTACAGAGGCCCAAAAGCTGGGCTCAAATTGCTGACCCATGGTCCCAAAACAGTGCCATTCAAGGGGCAGTTTTCTAGGTGAGGAAGGTTAACGTAGCTGACCCATCTTAGGATTTATTTGGAACAACGTTTTTAAAAATTAAATGCATATTTAATAATGTTTTTCGTAAAACGAGATAATTTCCTCTACATTTAAAAATATTTATCTACCACGTTCTTAAACGGATCACGATTTTTTCAAGGGTTTATCTTCTTCCCAGGCGACGACAGTTATTTTTCCAACGATGATAGAATAGGGTTTTAGGACACCGAAGGGCGTTTTCGATTGCATAATTCCCGAAGGAATGAAATAAAGAAAATTTGAGAATGATTTTACCAAGATCATGCACAAAAACGGAGTCTGGAATATGTAATTCTCGACCCAAATACAACCCAATTCCACCAGGCAGCGATGAGAAGTTTTCCAACCGCCATGGGATCGTTTCGGAGTCTTTTGGGGATGATTTTTCAAAAACAAAATTGGGTTCTTTTTTTTTTTTTCCTGGTGAAATGAACATGAATTCTGGTGAGTTTCTAGATTTAGGAAAACCCACTTGCTAAAAACGATTAAAAAAATGCATACTTATATATCTATATACAAACTCATCAAAACACAAATATATGAACAGATCTGATGGGTTTTGCAACTGAAAGGAAAAAAAAATCTAAATATCGGAGAAAAACATGCATGCTAATAACGTTTTATGAAATGAGTGAGTTTGAGAGGAGAAGAGATTGATAGAGAAAGTGTATATTTTTGTTCATCTTTTTTTTGGCCGAGGTATATTCTTGTTCATCAATGCTCAAGGCATTGATAAAAATCTAAAAAGTTATAATGATATTAAGCAATTTAATGAGATAATTGGGGTTATAAGGAATAC
>JANTPZ010003280.1:0-26398 GCA_025593235.1 Vachellia pachyceras
TTTGATGAGTACGGACTGATCAGTCATCAGATCAACTCCTACAACGAGTTCATCAGCTACGGTCTGCAGAATGCTTTTGATTCATTTGGTGAGCTCAATGTTGACCCCGGGTTTGATCCCTCAAAGAAGGGTGATAAAGACTGGCGATATGCTTCTGTTAGGTTTGGGAAGGTTACCCTTGATCAGCCCACATTCTGGGGTGGTGAAGGAAATGTGAAAGAGTTCAAGATGCTTCCCAGGCATGCCCGGTTGCAGAGAATGACGTATTCATCGAAAATTAAAGTGGAGGTTCATGTTCAGGTAATTATAACTGACATTGTTTTGTCCATACGCAATTAGTCTTGCATTTTTGTCCTTGTCAATATTCTATCGGTAAGCTTTGCGCAGCTTATGTCCAGGGATATCCTGGTTGCTGGTTATTCGTTGATGATGAAAAAATGTTGCGTTTCATGTCTGCAGCTACCCATTCTAGAGGTTTACTGCTGGAATAAAACTGTTGTTCATAAGATGAGGAGAACCCCTTTTTTGTTTTATGGTTTTCCTTTTGTGTCTTTGATTCAAATGGCTGTTTAAGCGGTTACTTCCTGTTCAGTTTGATTTGATAAACATCAATGAGATAGTTGCTTTTGTGACTCTCTGGGGCCGATTGAATGGTTTGATGAACCATGTTTGTATGACATGTCTTCCTGGACGAGCTACTTTTTTTTCGTGCTTGTTCTGATAATGTGAAATTTTGTGAAAAATATATCTCAATATGTTTTGTGTTTGCATCGATTTTAGGTGTACATCCAAAAGCTGGTTAGAAGCGACAAATTTAAGACTGGAAAAGATCAGTACGTTGATAAAGAGTCTGTCATGGAGGACAGCAGGGAAATAACTGTTGGGCGATTGCCTGTCATGGTGAAGTCTGATATATGCTGGATGAAAGGAGCTGACAAAGGGGACTGTGATCATGATGTTGGAGGCTACTTTCTGATCAAGGGTGCAGAGAAGGTTAGCCGAATTCATGATGTACATTTAGTCCTGTTGACATTTGTTTATACTAATAATTCATGGGAAGAAATTCAATTCATTTGAGTTTCTACTTTCTCGTATGAATAGAAATAGTTTCATATTGGATCTGCATGAATGCACTTTGAGATGGTTTAAAAAAAAGATTTTTGAAGATCGCCTCCTGTGATGTGTGGGAGGCAAAGCATTTAAAAAGAATAAAGGAAGCAAAACACTTGATGCTGACAGTGCTCCAACTTCTCAACTCCCATGTTTGTGTGCATGTGGACGGGTAGCTAAGATGCTGTCCATCTTATTCAGCAAACAGGATCTTCATCTGTTTGAAAATTGAAACATGTCAGCCCATCATGGCAGCACCTGAATTTCTTTACCAGCACCATCCAATATTTGTGCATATTTGATATGGATATGGCTGCTCAAAGCAACTGGTAGTGCTTCATAGTAATAATTAGCTCCCAATCATGCATTCATGTGGCAGAATTTATTTGGTTTCCTTTTACAATTTTCTCATCTGTTCATTTGTTTTAATTTTTAGTCTTTAATATTTCTTTCCTACAACTTTCTTTGTTACCGCTGCAGCACATATCTTATATAAATTTATTGCAGACATTCGTTGCACAAGAGCAAATCTATCCAAAGAGGCTTTGGATTATAAACAATCCATGGGCAGTTTCGTACAGGTCTCTGGCAAAGAGGAATAGGCTAGTTATCAAGCTGGTAGGGAATCCCCAAAGCGAAGATATTAAAAGTGGAGAGAAGGTGCTTACAGTATATTTTTTGTCAGTTGAGATTCCTATATGGATACTATTTTTTGCCTTTGGCGTCTCATCAGACAGAGAGGCTATAGAGCTCATTGATTATGATCATGATGAAGCCATTGTTCAAAATATTCTCTTTGCATCCATTCGTGATGCTGATGAGAGTTGTGAAGGGTTTCGGCGAGAGAATGTAGCCCGTAGTTACATAGAAGGACTCGTAAAACGCAGCCAATTTCCACCCACAGAATCTATTGAAGAGTGTTTGACTGTGTATGCTTTTCCCAACATCAGAGGCATGAATAGGAAGGCACGCTTCCTTGCATATATGGTCAAGTGTCTGTTACTGGCTTATACTGGCCGTCGAAAATGTGATAACAGGGATGACTTCAGAAACAAGCGGCTTGACTTGGCTGGTAAATTGCTTGACCGGGAGCTGAGAGTGCATATTGCTCATGCTCGGAAGCGTTTGGCAAAGGTTTTACAGAGAGACCTTTACGGGGATCGTGATGTTCGTCCAATTGAGCACTATCTTGATGCATCCATAATCACAAACGGTCTTCAAAGAGCATTCTCAACCGGAGCGTGGGCACATCCTTATAAAAGGACCGAAAGGATATCTGGTGTGGTAGCAAATCTTGGGCACACAAATCCGTTGCAGACCATGGCTGAAATGAGAAGAACCAGGCAGCAGGTTCAGTACACTGGAAAGGTTGGAGATGCCAGATACCCGTAAGTTGCTTTAAGCTTGGTCTGTTTCTTTATTCTCCCTTTTTTATCTTTTTTTGCCTTCCTTTGAGGGAGTGCACAATAGGTGGGACACTTTTGTTTGATAATTTTGCTCTAATGGTTATTCTATGGCCTGTTCGGTATTTGATTGTGGCTATCACCAACAGATGTAGTCATGCTGAAATCAATTAGGTTATTATCATATATCTTTATACTCCCATCGCTCTTATCCCCACGTTTTGGGAATGACACTTGCAAAATCAGGCTTTGAGCTTAAAAGAAAGGTTTGAGTATGACTTGTTAGATTTTTGTTAGAAAATTAAGGTCTGGGAAGGCTTGTGAATGAAGTCCTAAGCCTTTTAGGATTGAGATGTCTGCTAAATGCATGAGGAAGTCAGAGACATTAAATGACACTTTATAACATCTAATTGCCTAAACCCGTGCCCAAACATGGCCCATGATTTGGACTATAAAAATTACTGTACACTAGCATCTTTATAATTGTGATTACTTGGTTTAACACTTGCAAGTGTTGCCTGTGTTACTTGATAAATATTGAGCTTTATGTTGACAATTGAAACTGTCTTCCAAATTCCAATTTTTGTCGCTTTATTATTAGCTTTTTATTGAATGGGTCACGTTCAAGTTAATTCACATTTGAGAAATTTTAAAATTTCAAATGCCTCCTTCATTACTCGAGTTTAGATCATGACTTCCTTTGCTTTACAGAATAGCTATTCTTTGGAAGTGATTTGTTTTCGTTGGCAGCTTTGATTGCCTGCTCACCCAATTGAATACGTTGTACTGAGCTGTGAATTTTTATCTTTGAATGATCTAATGTGGTTGTTAAACTTACAATAAATATATCATTTTGTGTATTTCATAATGTATGACTTTGCTTTAATTTTATATTAATTGAATATTGTGACGACAGGCATCCTTCTCACTGGGGTAAGGTGTGTTTCCTCTCTACTCCAGATGGTGAAAATTGTGGGCTTGTAAAGAATTTAGCTGTTACTGGACTAGTTAGTTCAAAAACAATGGAAAATATACTCCCTCATTTATTTGATTGTGGGATGGAGGAACTGGTTGATGATACCTCTTCTAAACTGGGTGGAAAGCACAAAGTCTTCCTAAATGGGGATTGGGTTGGAGTGTGCACAGACTCCACTTCATTTGTGGCAGAGCTACGAAATAAACGACGCAGGAATGAATTGCCTCCTCAGGTTAGCTTTCAACCTGTTATTTTTATTTTGGTTTCCTATGCTGTGTAAGCCATGACCCTTCTCAAGGATTTTTGTCCTGTATATATGGTGATTATATTGTTGTTGCTGTGGTGGTTTAGCATCTTGATGTGGTTATCTTGGTTTAGACACCTTTTGTATGGTCTTCTCTTTTTATGCATCAATAAAGTGATGCTCTGATGGAACTGAAGAGCTTCATTGTATTAGTGATGCTATTTTTTCCTTTCTTTGTTCAGCAAATTATTTTGCACTCTTTCTCCGCAATATTTCTATTCTTAGATGTGTATTCTTGTTTTATATAACAAAGTACTATTTGCAATATCTTTGTTTGGTTCAGCTTTTTTTTTCCTTTTGAAATTATTTACTGCCATTTCCCCTTTAGGTCGAAATAAAAAGGGATCAACCTCAAAAAGAAGTGCGGATATACTCAGATGCTGGAAGGATTTTGCGTCCTCTTTTAGTAGTTGACAACTTAGGCAAGATTGAAAGATCCGAATGCAAGCAATCTTCTTTCCAGTCTCTTCTGAATGAAGGAGTGGTTGAACTTATTGGAACAGAAGAAGAAGAGGACTGCTTCACTGCTTGGGGTGTTCAGTACTTGTTTGCAGATGCTAAAAGTTCTGCGAGGTACACCCACTGTGAACTGGACATGTCATTTTTATTGGGTTTGAGCTGTTCACTTGTCCCTTTTGCAAATCACGATCATGCACGGAGGGTGCTCTATCAGTCGCAGAAGCACTCATCACAAGCGATCGGTTTCTCTACAACAAACCCAAGCATCAGAGTTGATACTTTATCCCATCAGCTTCACTATCCCCAAAGGCCCCTCTTCCGCACAATGACTTCAGACTGTCTGGGAAAACCAGAGTATCCTGCTAGTCGTGTAGTATTTCCGAAGGCTGAATTTTATAATGGGCAGAATGCAATTGTAGCTGTGAATGTGCATCTGGGATACAACCAAGAGGATTCTTTGGTGATGAATGCTGCTTCTTTGCAGCGTGGCCTGTTCAGATCCGAGCATGTCAGGAGTTACAAAGCCGAGATTGACAACAAGGAATCATCAGAAAAGAAGCGAAAACCCGAGGATATAATAAATTTTGGAAAGATACAAAGTAAAATTGGGCGCGTTGATAGCCTGGATGATGATGGCTTTCCATATGTAGGAGCAAGCTTGCAGAGTGGTGATATAATTATTGGGCGATGTGCAGATTCGGGGGCTGATCATAGCATAAAGCTGAAACACACTGAAAGAGGGTATGTTCAGAAAGTGGTGCTGTCATCAAATGATGAGGGGAAGAATTTTGCTGTGGTTTCTCTGAGACAGGTAAAAACAAATCCACTGTCACTTGAAACGATACCTGTCCACATCTTGTTTTCTGTGCATACATCATGTGTATGGTTGCATAAGATGGAAACATAATCACATGCACATAATTAGAATATGTAGAAAATCAACCCATCTGATAATCACGTTAAGATTTTATTGGTGGAAAATTCTGTCATTGTAGGTTCGGAGCCCAGTTCTTGGGGACAAATTCTCTTCAATGCATGGACAGAAGGGTGTGTTGGGATTTCTGGAGTCTCAGGAGAACTTTCCTTTTACAATACATGGGATTGTTCCTGATATAGTTATAAACCCACATGCATTTCCCTCACGACAAACTCCTGGGCAACTCCTAGAGGCTGCCTTGGGAAAGGGAATTGCTTGTGGCGGTAAATTGAAACACGCCACTCCTTTCTCTGCTGTCTCTGTTGAAGCCATCACCGATCAGCTTCACAGGTACAGTTTCAGAACATGTCACTAAAATTGTTAAATATCATGATATGTTGGGCTTTTGTATGAATGATATTGCATGGGGCATTCGGTAGAGTGACCTATATTGTGACTCCTGCTTTGGTTTATTTTTGTGACATTGTGATGACTCTGCTAATTGTTTGCCGATTACGTGTCTTCCAAATTTTTTAGGTGGTCTAGCTTGCCTTTGCTACCGGCTTTATAGAATTCAGAAATTATATTTCCTCATTGTTCATCTTTCCCGTTATAATTTATGTTTTTGAGTAATGGCAGTGTTGGATTTTCAAGATGGGGAAATGAGAGAGTATACAATGGGAGAACGGGTGAGATGGTTCGTTCACTTATATTTATGGGCCCCACATTCTACCAGCGACTACACCACATGTCTGAGGACAAAGTGAAATTCCGGAACACCGGTCCAGTTCACCCGCTGACCCGGCAGCCTGTAGCTGACAGAAAGCGTTTTGGTGGCGTCAAGTTTGGTGAAATGGAGCGTGACTGCCTGATCGCTCATGGCGCATCAGCCAACCTTCATGAACGCCTCTGTACTCTAAGTGACTCCTCTCAGATGCACATTTGCCGGAAGTGCAAGAATGTTGCAAATGTGATTCTGCGGCCAGTGGCTGGCGGCCGGAAAATAAGGGGTCCCTACTGCCGCTTCTGTGACTCTCTTGATGACATAGTCAAGGTCAGCGTGCCCTATGGAGCCAAATTATTGTGCCAGGAGCTTTTCAGCATGGGCATCAGTCTTAAATTTGAAACCCAGCTCTGCTAACTCCATTACCTACATGTTCCTCTTGTAGCCTTCGGCTTGCTTGACTATCTCCCATATACCAACCATCATGTAAAGTTGGTGTAAGTACCCACTGTTTATATCAGGATGGTCCTTTGATGCCAGCTTGGAGCATGCAATTACTTTTTGTTTTTAAGATCAGTCGCATCCCTCACTTTCGCCCTTGATTTTTTTTTTTAAAAATATCATTCTTCTCGGAAAAGAAAATCTTGCATATGATTATTTAAAAGTTGACTAGATCCCTTGGGTTCGAAAAATGTTGCTGTTGCATGGAATTTCTCGACAATCATGCGTGGGAATGCATCTCGCTCCAGGCCTACAAAATTTGCGGGAAGCTAGTAATTTGGACATGCCCATAACTTGAACCCCAAATATAATAGAATGAATATTTGCGGCAAACTTTTGTCTAGCCCCTATGCTACGCCTTTACTTCAGAAGAACGGGATCTAGAAAGTGGAAGCCTTGTAAATCCTTGTACCCGTTGACATTGCGTCGATGCCTTGTAAACGCATTCTAGAGACACTCCGTCGTGAATAGATGGCTTCACAAGTTCCATTTAAGCACACGAGTCCTTAATTTCATTCCGTCATCAATTGCAGCAGGGGGGGGTTTGAATGATATACCCAACCTAGTCTTATTGGTAATGCTCTCCAAAGTAATTGATAGAAACTATGTGCCTTCCATTGTTCTTTCCCAACAAGTTTTCCTTCACTTAAAAGCCAAGTGATTGATTTCGCTAAAACACAACAAGTATCATCCTAATGAACGCAATTATGTTCAATGCATTGTCAAACAATAAATGTAGATAACTCTTCCAATGAAAATTCATATATTAATTTGCCATGTTATGAGAGATCAGTTCTTTCTGCTAAACTCAACCTCGTTGGTAAAGCCAAGCGTCATTTAATTAGATAGAAACCAAACATGTTTTTAATAAATATATAGGAAATAAACTTGTTTTTACAAATATGCCCTTTTGAATGGATAAATGAGAGAGTAACAAGGGGGAAATGGAGAATGAATGAGAAAATTGAGTATTAAAAAAGGTAAAAATGCATTTATTAGTCATACAAACCCAAAGAAGACCCTATAAAATGGGACAGACAAATTCAAAAAATAGACTTGCAAATAGAGACAGAGTAAGCAATTCATAATTTATGCATAGTACAACCTATTTGTAAAATATTATAGCAAGTGATCATCACAACTTTCCGTTTTTTCTGGACTGCAAGCGAATTTCAACTTGATCCAATTCTTAAACTGCACCCTATGGTTGTTGGCCTGCAATTTCAATAGTTTCATAACCCTGTTTGCGGTAAGAACTCAGAAATGGCTTATTTTTAATGATGAATACTTCACAGAATGAAGAAAGCTACCATCAACTAGTTTTCGAAGATGCAATGCGCTCAGACGAAGAGTTTTTATTCCGACTAATAGCCCTACTACATTCTCCTCCGCAAGATGACGGAATAATGATTACAACAAATTGGATCACTTGAGAAAGCTTATTCTGTTTCGGCGACAGGTAAAGACCAAAAATTTAAGCCTACTCGGAATTCATTCAACCATTCCACAGGCCCAAAGAACGAGGAAAAATACCGCTACATTTTTTATGCTATTACAACAAAGATTTTTTTTTTCACCATTTTTTCAAATACTGTCGTAGATTTGGGAATCTCAAGTGTAATAAATAAAGTGACCACCCTTGCTGCTGCTTACAGACATTGACTAATGGTAGTAGTATATATGACTCCTCACATGTAAGGTTCCCGCAAATTGGTGGGCAACTCCAATTCAGACTCAACCTCATTGAGTGGAGAGAAATAGCATTCAACCATGTCATCTGATACTCCTTTTAAGTTGGGTGGGTCCCACTGCAAATTTAGTCTCAAGGTCAATTTTTTTTTTCCAAAAAATAGAACTACCGAATTGATAGATGCAAAGATTCTTGGCCAAAACGATGAATACCTTAGGTGCAAAATCTTTATCAACTAGTCTTGCTCGAGCACCCTACGTAGACTACAAGTCAGGTACAAACAAACAAAGGGAGGTGTACTGTATGAAGAAAAGACATGGTCATACCTCGAGGAAATCAGAAGAAACCTGCTGAGAAATTCCACGAACTGACATCCGATATTCACGCACAAGACACTTGTCAAGAGTTTCAAATCTACCTTCACGAATCTAAATTTCAAAGCAAAAGTTAGAGCAGAGATCAACTACAAACTGGGTTTCAAATAAATAGTTTACAAATGAAATAAAGGAGATGTTACTCACAGATCTTAAAGTAATTTTCAAACTCAATGGAGAGGCCCCTCTTATCTTTTCAAGTGTTCTCGTACACCATTCATCACAAGACTCGGCAGCTTCCTTCTCCTGAGTGAAAAGCATTTCATGTTGAAAATAGTAAAGCACAAAAGCAATTGATCTTTTTTTCCCTCGGATGGCATAGACCACTAGAAATATATTACAAACTTAATTGTTTAGTGAAACGCCAATTTTCCTCGTCATGTTTCTTTTAGGTTTTGGGAATGTGTTGCCACCAAGGGGACGGAGATCGTTTGAATCCATTTCTTATCCAGAGACAAGTTATGGCTATGGAACTCAAACTTTGACCAATTACCAAGAAACCTAGTTACTAAAAATGTCAATTATCAGGAAAATTGTTGCCAGCATGAAATAAGATCAAGGCTGTGGATCTACATGATCTTACAATTGATGTTGATTCACTGTGGGTCAGGGAAATTCTGTTGCGATGTTGAATTGTTAATTTCTCAGATAATTATAAATCATGTATAGATCATTCCCCAAGATGCTTACCAGAGCATCAATAATTTCCTCAACTGTATCATGGCCGAAACATCCATCAATTGTATCGATCCTGGGTCAATAGTAGAAAAATACACTCAGAAGCAGAGAACTCGCACAAAGTATAATATATAAGAGAACACAAATACAAATAAATGCATGGAAAGATGCCAGATATGGAGGAGAAGGGGGTTGATGCAATGAATAATATGTGAAACTCCAACAGAATGTTACAGAAATAATGAAGTATTAACACAACATTACTTGCGAAGAATGCTCCTACTGTCTGGATAAACAAGATCACCATACTGTGCTAGGGATGATTCTACAACGGAAGCATCATCAGTGACCAGCTTACCAAGGCGTTCTTCAAGCCAAGCAAGCCTCTGTGAACAGGAGCTGACTAGCTGAGTCACAAAGTGACAGGAAAATTTGACAAAGGAAAGCACAAAATCAAAGTTAAAAGCATACAGCATTTAGTGTATAGTGAGTAGCAAGGCCACAGGCAATCATCTCTACGCCATTAAGCTTCTCTCCTGTAAGGGCCAGGTATTCTCCTGCATAGCATGATATTAATTATAAGGAATTTTTGCATAACATTTTCGAAATTGTTATGAAAATTATCAATATAAGTGTAACACAATACTTATTCACGGCATGAATATCTACAGTTTTACACCAACCTCTCCAGTTAATGGTTGTGGAAATATATAGAAGAATTTATCATCTAAGAGGAAGCATAAATTTAATATGCATTTTAGACAAATACATCCACCTCTAAGTCTCAAGAAATACCAAAATATCACACGGGAACCATGCTCTCAAATTGCATGAAAAAGTTAATTACCCAAGTAGCCAGGCAAACGAGAGAGATAAAACGAAGCTCCTGCATCAGGGTGAAAACCCATTTGAGCCTCTGGGTTAGAAAAAAACTGCAAAGTTCAAACATTAGAATCAATGTGTTAGCCATTACCTGAATTTACCAATTCACTTTAGGGGAAAAAGAGTCTACACCTAGAATAGGGGAGATCATATTGTAGCGTAATGCAATTCAAACTATTGTACTAAAATCAGCGTTTTACATAACAGGTCTAGAACAAGGGGTTAAGTTGGCAAGTATCTAAAAATCACTTACAGTTTTATCTGTTACCACGCGAAACATCCCTGGAAATGAAATTCCAGCACCACATCCCATTGTTATACCATCCAAAATAGCAACCTACATAAATGCCGATGAATTTCCTTGTTCAGAACAATCCAAGTTTCGGGAGTGATAACAAAACCATGAGCAAAAATCACTTCTCCAATAATAAATCATTGCTCCAAACAACTCTATATCTCAAGAAAAAATTGAGATGGTGCAATACTTTCAAGTGCCTCAAGGTACGAGGGTTAAGTAGTGGTTCAGTACTTACATGGGGCTTAAGATAGGTTCCTTGAAGATACACGTACTTATATAATGTATTGAAAAACTGTTTAGCTTCTTCAGTATTTCCTGATCATCATAAACTTAAAAATATCATGAATGTCATCAACCCATCATCAATAATCAATTATCAACAACTAGTAAGAAACTATGACTGTCATAAATGTAAAAACTACTCATAGAGAAGCAAAACAACATAGCTTTGTAAGCTAAAATCTACAATAATTACATACGATAGTCCAAACTTCCAAATAAACCGTTTTAATATACTACAAATTGATTCTAATTCTTAAATTCTCTAAATTTTTATTTATATTAGGGACAAAGCTAATAAAAAAAGTGAATCTTCTCTCTTGCTTGAATTTCTTTGAGATTCAATTTTAAATGAGATGCAGTTATGAATTTCTCTCTTGTCTGCAGTTATGAATACTAAATATTAAAAGCAAATTATGCCATGTACAGCAAGATTTGTATGGAACCAAGTACTAACAATCAATGACTAAAATCATTTGATTCATTTCACAATCCACATGAAAAATGTACAATTTTCCTCCTTCTATCCCACTTGTTTTTTTTAAAAAAAATGTCATTTAACACTCATTAAATAAGCTGCCATGTACCAAGAAGTTGAATTGTGTAACATAAATATAACATAAACAAGTTGGATGGTTTTCGGCATGAAACGATGTGATAAAATACTATTTTGATATACCTTGATAATAAAATGTCCCAAAAGCAAGTGAATGTTGAACTTGCTTAGATAAGACTGAAATTGAACATACCTTGATTTAATAAGTGATAAAGCCTTACAACGTCTCCACCAGAACAAAAAGCCCTGCCATTAGCCTTCATAAAACTCACGATATCAATTCAATCAAAGCACTGATCAATATTTATGACAGGACAAATTTTGATAGAGCCTACCAATTTAATATTACGCATGGTTGCTCCAACCGAACCTTAGCACTGGGATGCAATAATTCATCAAAAGGGGTTCTAAAAAAATAATGAATAATAACAGTTTCCTCTTAGCCATAATTACAGAGGAAACCCTGCCTCCACCGCATGGCAAGCAGAAATTATCCTCCTCTTTTTTTTTTTTTTTTGTGGAGAGGCAATAAATTTAAATAACAAAATGCATGGTGCTTCTAGGTTCAGTAGTTTTGTGCCAACTTTTTATTGCGGAAACGATCAGATACCTTCATTAAAACAAAGCCGATAGCAGGATTGTCTTCCCATGAAGTATACAATCTCGTCAGTCGGGATACCTACAGATGGAAACAACCTCAATTTACATCATTCACTAAACACGTACGAATTAAAACATCCAATGGACGAGTAGCCAGAAGAAAGGAAGAAAGGCCTAACCATCGAAGTAGTGAGCGCATTCAGAGAATTTGGTCTGTTAAGAATAGCAGCTCTCGATATAGCTTTTCCTTCAACTAAAATCTATAAATGTACAGAAAGATACAGTAACTAAAAATAAAATCCACGAAGGGGCAGAAATTAGTTGGAAGTAAATATTAAACGAATCTAGGAAACGATTTGAACATGACATTCCTGGGCTTTTTGTCTTCTAAAATATAACCCGATCTTAGGTGATCAACCTGTACACACACAGAGCTGCAAAGCAAACAAATCATGAAGAAGAATGCGAAAAAGTAACCTGGTCTTGGGCGTCATCATGCTCAACACAGTTTGGTTGAGCAGAGAAGGCTCTCCGATGAAAGCTGCGGAATAAGCACCTAGTCTCCGGTAGCGGAGCTTTCAATCTCGGCATCTTGTTCTCTCGCTTGCTCTGCTTTCTAACTTCCCACTGTTTGAGCTCTGAAGTCCGTAGTGAACGCCGTAAATAACAGCGAGGTCCGGAGTGTACCAATCGGATCGCGCCGATTTCAAATGAATGGGCAAACGAAGAGCGCTTTTCCCTCGGAAAATCCACTGCGCCTCTTGGGCTGTATTGTCATTGAGATAAGCCATGGACTCACCCAGATATGAAGCCCATAGGATACATAGGCCCACAAGAGAAAGCCCATATATTTGGATTTATTGAGCCTCAACTTCATCCTTTCTGAGCCCAAAGTTACTAATTTCCCTGCTTGTGAGCCCCCTTGGATATTATAACCTTTTGGATTGGTTTTGAAAGCTACTTGTTTAATATGGTTTACAACGACCAACGGTTGGTTGGATAAAGTGGTAAACGGCTTGTTCCATCTTAAGTAAAGTCTCGAGTTCGAGTCTTTGTGTATGCAAAAGCCATCGTTGGGAGACTCACTCACCATGTCCAGGTGCGCGACGCAGGTCGGATTCAGATTAGTCGGGGCGAAGCTCTGAAAATCGGGCGGGAAACAAAAAAATATATAATTTACAACGTATAAACTAAATATGTGAGAGGATTTTTGTTTCCACTTAACTGAAAATGCTTTTTTAAAGTTATGGCATGGAGGTCCCTCACTCTACTATGTCCACGTTGGGCAGTCTCTATACACGAGTTTTCGTTTTTGTTTTCCCGACCAAACAAGAATTTTCGTTTACTTTCTTTGCCTCAGCGCTTATCAACAGTTGATTGGAACATAATAAAAAGTCAGGAAAATTGGCTTCCAATGAAAATTTATTATTTAAAAGTTGTGTCGGAGGTGTGCAAAAATCTGGTAAACTAGTCCAACCCTATTAAATCCAAATAAGCTGTATAATAAAATCAAATGTTGGCATAGGTTTTAGACCAAGTGATGAGAGCACTTGAACTGGTGGTTCCAAGTTTTATATCGCTATAGATATTTTTGTTGTTTTAATTATATTACCATATTGAAATCTTACCTTATATTGAGGGAAATATAAAAAAATAAATAAAGGAAATTCATGTTATGGATTGGTGCATGTAATCCAATAAACCAGATCTAGTTCAACTCAACCTCAATTTGGAACTAGATCAATCGATCATGGATTGTCATCTTCACTCAAAAGTTTCCTCTAGACAATTTTGGACTGATGATTAACCCAGTACTATCTGATCCATGTACACCCTACTCTGTGTGTACAATATTTATACAATGTCAACACTTTTTGTGGATAAAGATTTATCAATTCCCTCTCATTAATAAAACTCTTCATGGGTGCGTGTTTGTTGGGTTTAATTTTAGGTGTGCTTAATGGGTTCTCGGCGTTTCTCCTTTGTGGAGTCTTTCTCTCTCTCTCGTGAGTGCGCTTCCCTGTGAGTTGGGTGGGGTTCCGGCGCCTTCCTCTCCAATCCAGTTTGGGGGTGGTGGTTGTGGATTTTTTTCCTGTCTTTTGTGTTCTGTGCAGGGTTGTTTTACTGTTTGGGGTATGAATCAAGGGATGAGAGGTCGAATCGAGAGAGGAGACCGGGGGCTCATATGCGAAGCTGAAGGGAAGGCGAAGGCTAGGTGGAGACTTCAAATTCTTGGAGCCAGGGGGTTTTGTCGGCTGCAAGATTTTGGGAGCTGCTTGGTCCTCTTGCTTCTGCTTCAGATCTGGTTTGAATCCTTGGTTTTTTTTTCGGTTTGGTTTGGCCTCTTGTATCTAGTTCTTCCTTTTTGTGCTGGTGTTTTGAGATTGAGAAGGTGGTGTTGGTCGTTTTGTGTCGAGGCCGATGAGAAGGTAGCAGTGTTGACAGTAGCGCTTCTTTCCTCACGGTGGAATCAGTGTGGAGTTTGGAAATCTGCTCTCTTTGTAGCAGAAAGGTTTATGCACTTGAGATATTTGATGGTGAGGTTCTTTGAACCCACATCCCTCTGTGCTGACACTTTTGGTGTGTCCTCTTGGTTCCGACAATGGCTTCGGCGACGGTGGCTCTTCTTCTCTTTGGCTATGTCTTTGGTTTAGGGTTAGGGTTTGGTTGTGTGTATTAGGCTATGTTGGGTTGTAATGTTTGGGCTTTTGTTTCTTATTTGTTGGGTCTTGCTGTTTTTGTGGTTTGTTATGTAGTATTATTGCTTAATATATATTTTTTTCTTGTTGGCAAAAAAAATAAAACTATTCATAAAAAAATTTTCCCCAATTTTCTTTCAAGTCCCTTCGGCTTTGTTTGGTTGGGGGGAAGAGAATATAAAGAAAGAGAAATTGATCCCCTCCCTCTCTTTGGTATGAAAATTTGGATGGGAGGGGAGATAAAATTTGACTCTCTAATCACTTCTCTCCTCTTATTTTAGATCCCTCCAAAATGGGATTTTTTTAGGGATTTAAAATATATTAACTAATATAGTTTAACTTATTTTTTTGAAATTCCATGGATGCCCTAATATAGCTAAAGGAGACAAGGATGCAAGGGTTATGTCGCTGCTTTGACGACGTTGTCCACCTCAGCCTCACACCCTCCCTCACCTCCACTGCAACAACCATGACCAATTCCTCCTCCTCCTTCTCCCTATCCATCGACGTGGACGACCAAAAGAATAAGCTACTCGCCATCGTTGGCATCCATCCCACCGTCATCGAACTGGACGACCACAAGATTGTCGCCCTCCATGCCTCCCCCACTATGTTCATTGGTGCTGCCTACATCGGTGAACTGGATGACCACGAGATTGCCGCCCTCCCCGTCTCCTACTACTTTCTTGTGTGCAATGTTAGTATATTCCTTGCCAGATTCATCGAAGCGATCCTCCTCCAAACAACCTCATGAGAAGGAACCTCAACATGAGCCCTATGGTAACTATCTTCCATGGAAGTATTAGACAACGCCGCTGCCCCAAGTCAAGGCTCTCGAGGTATGATTATTCATCATCGAATTTATCAGTTCTCAATTAATATTACATTCAATATTCCTAGAAGAGAAGAAAGAGATGTGGATGCAAGTAATTAATTTGTATATATAATCATGGTTGGAGTATGGAATTTGAATCATGACGCGGTGTTAACCTCGGAATGGAAATGATAAGCATAAAACAGAAGGGAAACTGTAATGTGTAAGTAATTGCTATGTGAGGGTATAATAATAAATTAATTACCTCCCTTCCCTGAACCAAACATAAAACACATTCATTCCCCCCTCTTCTAACTAAACCAAATAAGGGAATTTTGTATCACCTACCATCAGCCCACCTTTCTATCCAAAACCACCCCCCTTCTCCCATCAAACCAAACATGTCCTTCAAGACAAAAATTGGAGAGGCATAAATGATCGTAGCTTCGTTAGCTTAACAAAAAGGACAGTTTAATTGTAGATTAATAGACTTCAGAGTCATCAGTCAAACAAAAGAAAAGAAAAACAGATTTCAAAGTCACTCTATCCTACGCTTGTTTCTGCCTCAAGGAACAATAATTCACAAGCGTAAAAGTACTTTCAATTAAGAGGCCGGTAGTCTTTTCAAAATACTTGGCCGGTTTGAATCATTCACGCAATATCACATTGAAAAAGTAAATTCCAACTCAAACATGTCAAAATCTGATGCAGTCTTCATTTAATAAGATGAAAATTTTTAAGAGAAAGCTTCTAGATTTCACCCAGTCCCCTGTCTATACAAGAAATAACCTACATGGAACATGAAGATCCACCCTCACCCAAATGGAATGGTGACGTTCAGAATAAATACCTCATCATCTTTCTGTATTGTAAGTTCTCCCCACAATTATCTCTCTAATTCTGTACGTATTATGCAGATCTAACAATGTAACATCAACATCTCAACTAATGCAATACCTAGCAATTTACACTTCAACCACAAACTTTTATCGTTCCTTGATGGCTAGAATAATCTATCAACTGCAAATTTCATATCTCTATGAGACAGAATGCCTCCTTTGTCTTGATGAAGAACCAGATGATTTGGCATCTACAGGAACTACTGATGTTGGGCTATTAGAACTCCCTGAGGTTTCCGAGCTCCTATTCTCTCCTTGTCCTTTCCCCACATTCCACAACTTGTCAAAGATTCTCCGTGATCGAGACGGTAGGAGTTGTATGCCACTTTTACTGCTTTTGCTATTCTTGATCAGTTTCCCTTTCTTACAGAACTCCTCTTCATCATCTTTCACGCTCAAATTGCTCATCTGATCTTTGTACGACTCACAATTCTCTCCCACTGATTTCTCATAATCCTTGTGGCATTGATCGCTGCTGAGAGCTCGAATGCTGGCAGAAGCTCTAAGCTGCTCATAGAAGAGAACCTGCACTACTACTCGAAGTGGAAGCCGCTCATTCTGCGCAGCATGCATTGATGCATCCACCGTCAACTTCTTAACATCCATCAAACCGCATATCTTCTTCCTTTCTGCTTTTGTTAGACTTGGGTGCTCCTGAAATCCAAAGACCAAGTTTTATACTAGAAATGCCACAGGTTAGGCAAAACAAGGACGCAAGCAGAAATCCGAAATCAAAAGACTTAATTTTATTTTCTATGTATGTTATGGTCGTTAGTAATAGAATAAGTACACAATACATAGCAATGTCAGATAGTGCAAAAAGAATTATGAAGCTTCTTGCAGAAATCTACCTTCAAGTATATGTCAATAGCTCTGTAGAGACCATCATGCTTTGGTCGAGCAAACTCTGGAATTGACTGTGACAATTCTATGAAACTAGACATGCTGAGATTTGAATCATGTGCAATTTCTGCTAGGTAACCATCCACCAACTTGCCAATGTGCAATAGGCGTTTTCCTTTATCTTTGTACTCGTCAACTTCCATATCACAACTTTCCCTATTAAAAGCCATCCATCCACTCAAAAGACATTGTATTAATTGAACATCATATATGGTTGTCCAGGGAGACCTTGCAGGGATCAACAAGTCTTTAACAGAAGCTTCATGCAATCTGAAGCTAATGCTCTTCATCAATTCTTCTCTCGACGACTCGTCTGCTCCAACTAATATGGCCACATTCAATAGCTTCAGCATGAAGCTACATGAACAGCCACCACCATAGTCAGGCGGCAGTAAACAGACAATTGTTTCTACTAGGGTTTTGTTCCTCCGAGCATGAGCATCAGAAGTCAATGCCTCAACAGATTCAGGCAACCATCTGGCTGCATAGACCTTCAGAGCCTCACCAATTATGACACCATCCATTCTTCCTTTTGATTTTACAGCAACCATTACTCTTTTGTAAAGATCAATGTCCAACTCGCATGCATCTTCAACCCACCAATCCTTGGGAACCGACTCGATTTTCTCCTGAGACACCATCTGGTCCTCAGTAATTTTATCAGGCTCGCTTAGCTTCCGGTTGTATGTGTAGGACCAAATTATATGTTCTGGGTTCACAGAAGTTTTTGAAGCTATGGAATCTATGCATCTTCCAATGATGTTCAGATCCTCAGACCATGGCAGAAGAGATTTAGTAGTCTGGAGAACAATGATAGAATCCTTCCAGCTCCGGAAGATACTTGAGTTTAGAAACACCTCAATCTTAAAAATTAAGTTCCCTTTGTCGATATCTTCAGTCATCTCAAGGTACTCTGCAGCACAACGGGCAGCCACAACGTTGTACGCATTAAGAGTAACGGTTATTCCATAGCAGAATTTTGCACATATTTCAAAGGCTTTAGGCCCTCCAGGGAAATCAGCTATGTATATTTCATCATAATTATCTTCATTTGCCTTTGATACCATCTTCTGCAGCTGGTTACTCTTCGACAGGAGAGGAAACTGCAAAACACCAGAAACAAGGAATAATTAAAAACAGAAGAGGAAGCAAGCACCTAGCTGATTCTTTATAATCCATAATAATACATATAGGAATAATTAAAATGCAAATTCAACGCACAAATTAGAACACATCCCTGGAGTCAATCTGTCAAACTCGATTACTACACTATATATCTCTCAACGTAGCGGAAAGAACTTCAGATATTTGACTGCCCAATATTATATCATTAAATGATTGAAAATGCTCATAAGTACCTTATGAAGGTAAAACTTCACTTCACCAACAGTAACGATGACATCAGTGGCTGGATCGGGTGTTACATACCTGCATAAATTGGATCCTGTAAGTTATGCTTTTAATCAAGGACAAATTATTCTTCAGGAAAGGGGAACATAAAAGCCTTTAGCTGTGTACCAATGAACTTTGAAAGATCCGAGTTTGAATCCATATTGGAGTCAAAATTGACATAAAGAAAAGAAACAAACCCTATTTGTAGACCATCAAATTTAATGCATAACAAAATACCTTAGCAGATAATCAGTAGCACGTAAAATACCTTAGCAGATAATTAGTAGCACGCACTCGCAAGTTTTAACTGACTGAACACTAGCGGCTCTAGGTTGCAAGAGACATAGCAAATGCATGACATTAACATATGGCATTACAATATTTCATAGTCAAACTCAAACACAATTTATAATAAGCTAAAGCGACGGTGATTAATGTTATCCCTAAAACAATCCATCTACATGAAAAAATAACTTTCTCCTGTCTTGAACGTCGCTTAAAGTGCGCCAGGAAAAATTAAAAGCTCAAGCTTGTCATATGAAGGAAATATAATATGGGCATATTGCAGCTAATACTATTGTTGAAACTTTAAATAAGTTTTCTTTATTCTCGATTATTGAAGATGACGAATAATATAGATCACTTTACCATAGCTGGACGACAAATTTGTGACCTTTTGACACTCCTTTACCCCTATCCCCCTTTTTATCTGTCACCGGCAATAAAATATTAACGTTGTTGTTATTTTATGAGACACTCATGACGTGAGTTCTTGTCCCTTTACTTTCAACATTATTTCAATGCTAGGAAGGTTGGGGGTTTGTAGACAAAAGGCCATACGTTGCTTATCTTGGTTTCTCAAAAACGACCTGGAACATCCTATACAGGAGTACTTCACTAGCCAAAGTTCCGATTCGAATCCAATGATGAACAATGTTGCTAAGGTTAACTTTTAGGTGGGAAAAAACGATGACGAAATAGGACATGTAACCAAAGAATGAAGGAGCATGGGAAGGATTCAGCAAGGGAAGCATAGATGAATACATATACAGAAAGAAGGACAGTGACTCTGCATACTGTTCAAGCAACAAAGCAAAATCCAAAAAAAAAATCAAAGTATGCTTCTGAAAAAAAAACAGAGATAGAAAATTGTTTCAGAAGCTTCTCACCTCATGATAGATTTCCCGTCAGCTTGAAGAGCATCAGGCTTCGAACCCAGCTTCATAAACTTCATTTTTTTTACCTGGGATTCGGACAAAACGAAGTACAAGTGTATGGTCACAGAAAAACCTCCAGACAAAACGATATAAGCTACACCTCTGTTTCTCGGAAGTCGTCCATAGGCTAAAAATCTCTGCTGCAATGTTAATAATGGTCGCACTAAGCCTCTGTTCCCAAGTCAACGAACAGAAAGGAAGGCCCGGAACAGTACTTACACCGATGCCAGAAGTGGCGTTTGCAAGCAAAGAGCACGCTTCCGAGGAGCGCAATAAACGTTGGACTGAAACAATTACAAACTACCAACTCGATTTTCTCGTCGTCGTTCCAGTGATGACGCGGTGTTGTGTGAGAGCGAGGGAAGGAGGCTTTGGTAGATTCGAACGGGGAGAAGGCAAGAAAAATGTACTACTGGTGGATATCAAACATGAGTTACAACTTACGAAAAAAAGCATGAGTCCCATAAGGAAAAAAAAAAACAATTGCATAAAAGCAGGGCGCTTTTTTTTAGGTAAGGGTATTATTCAGGGTATCCACCATCTGCAGCAGCAGTGATAATTGTATAAAAACAAGGCGCTTTTGAAAGACAGCACTTGGGGCTTGTTTGGGCGAGCAGGGAAAACGTATACGTATTTAGGCTCTTGATGGAGTGTCCGGCTATAGAAGAAGTGGCTTGCGAACAGAGAAATATGGGGTCAGAAATTACTTGGGAGAAAAAAACTTAATTAGATTGCAGAGCAGAAAACTGGTAATAGTAATAACTTCTCGCCGCCTTTGCTTCAAATCATTCTGATTCGGTGGAGATCTTCCCTTGGCGCAAATCTCCAAGGGTCTCTCTTTACAAGCACACAGCAAGCACTCTCAGGACGCAATGAATGATCATCTTTCTAGGCCTGACGCGTTTGTCTCCCCAGTCCCTGAATTTTGCAGGAAGAAAAGAAGAGAGAGGGAAAGTTAAGTCTGCGTTGTGTTTGAAGTATGCGTAGTAAGGCGTAATACGATAGCTCAGGATTCATGAGCCTTTATGATCGTGAAAAGCATGTCACCCTTAGTGACCGTTTTGTCCTCCTCTTTATACATAATCTCGAAAACCTCCCTTCCAGATTTTTCATTTTCCCCTCCCAAGGTTTGGCCAATATCTCTGTGACCCGGTCCTTTACATGAAATAATTATATTTACGTAGGTGTGAAACGTGAGCCAATTTTTTAATCAAAATTCAAAAGTTAGTTTTGGCGGTAGAAAAGTATTTTTATACAAATCGAGATAATATATAGAGGAGATTATCTCATTTTACTGAAAAACACTGTTGAACGTACGTTTGACTTTTAAAGATGTTGTTCCAAACAATTCCCGAACGCATGTTTAACAGTGTTTTCCTATAAATCGTGATAAT
The DNA here is from genome assembly GCA_025593235.1 of Vachellia pachyceras. NCBI lineage: Eukaryota > Viridiplantae > Streptophyta > Magnoliopsida > Fabales > Fabaceae > Vachellia > Vachellia pachyceras. The sequence continues at coordinate 21,069 of JANTPZ010003280.1, forward strand.
CTCCTTCTTGTGTTTACCTCGTAAACAGTAAAAATACTTCTTCACTCTTTCCCATAAGGGTTTTTTAATATCTTTCTATATATTGGCATGTTTCTTTCTATTATATGCAGTTTTATTTAACATAGTATTAGACAATAAATATAAGTATTTCATGATGCAGAAATGCAAAACTTAATTCATATATTGGGTCCGTTTGGGAAAGCGGTGGAGAAGTATTTTTACCGTTTACAAGGTAAATGTGTGAAAGAGATTATCTCGTTTTACAAAAAAATACTGTTGAATGTACTTTTGGGGTGTTCAATTACTTTGCCGAACACCCCATTACGATAAACTAACATTTTTCATTATATCGGTATTTTTTTTGGTAAGTGTGGTTTTGACTTTTAATTCATTGCGCGGATTGGTGTGGGTGGGACTGTAGTTTTGTAAACCGGTTAGCCCATTCCACGTAAACGAAAAGGAAGGGAGATTTCACTTTACCCTTAATTTATGTGTAAACCTAATCCCTCACCTAAAATTTTTTGTATAAAAAAAAGTAAGTAGACTTTCCTAATTCTAAGGGTTTGTTTGGATCTCATTTTCAGAATAATTTTTACAAATTTTAAGGTAAAATCTAACTTTTGAAAAATAGTTTTTACAGATTTTGATGCAAAACCTAGGTTTTGAAAAGTGATTTATGTTTGGAAAGTTATTAACTTTTACGGATTCTGAGACAAAAAGTAGTTAGGAAAGAGGAAAGGGAAAGAATAAAAAGTATGAAAGAGAATAAAGAGAAAGTATGAAAAAGAAAGAAATAAAAAGTAAGAAATATGAAAGAGAAAGAAGGGAAAAAGTATGAAAGAAGGAAAAGAAAGAAGGAAAAAAATAGGAAAGAGGAAAAGTAGGAAAGATAAAACTGAAGTTTCAAAACTGATGTTTTGTAATCAAAATAACTTTTCAAAAAAATGTTTGTGCTCGAGCAAAATCTAGATTTTGACCCAAAACCTAAATTTTAAAGCTAAATCTAGGTTTCAGAAAGGCTAGGCAGACAAACCCTAAATATAAGACACAATTGTGTTAGCATGTTATATTCTAAATTTTAAGTACATTTAAAAGTAAGTACACTTCCCTTAAAAAATAAGTACACTAAGCATGTGCTTATAATTAGGATTGAGGGAATGGTGTAAATTATGTAATATAATCCATTTATGTCATATAAATAGATTATATTAGAGAAAATTATCATCAAATCTTAAATAGAGGAACTAATAAATAAAATATTTTAAAGATTGGTAAAATTACCATCAGGTCTCAACAATAGCTGGTTTGGTTGTCATTAATAACCCCATCAGGTGTCAATAACAACCGGACCAGCTATTGCCGAGACCTTATGATAATTTTACCAATTTTTAAAACATTTTATTCATTTATTATTCTTATTGAAATCTGATTGTAAATTTCCCATTATCTTATAGATATTTTTTTTTATCTGCGAATCAGTGATTGTGTTTGGGTGAGAATGGAGGTTTAGTTTATATAAAAGGTCGGTCTGCGATTAATTATTTATGGTGTTTTAAAATACCTTTGAGTTGGTGTTTCGAAAGAAAATAAGTTAAACTTGAGAGATGGCGTGAATGCATAGAGAATGTATATACGTTTACTATTGTGCTTGTTTGAAAAAATTTATTTATTTTTCGTAAGTACGTTTAATAGTGTTTTTCTGTAAAATGAGATAATCCTATCTACATATTTACCTCGACTTGCATAAAAGTATTTCTCTGCCGGTTCCCAAACGGACACAATATATGCAAACTGGAACCCGTTTAAGAATGCGGTAAAGAAATACTTGTATGAAACTTGATGTAAATATGTGAAAGTGATTATCTTATTTTACAAAAAAATACTGTTGAACGTGCGTTTAGACTCCCTATAAACTTTGCCAAACACGCCCACTCAAAAAGCAGTATTAATGATACATTGACCTTTTTTACGGGAAAATTATCGATCCACTAAGTAGATTGGAAGTTAAAAAAACATAGTAATCAATAAATGGGTACCTCCTATTTTTAATATAAGAGTTTATTGATTCTTGTTGAAAAAATTAAGGAGGTTAAATACATTTTATTTATATTTGTTATTTTCCATAAATTAATTTATCTAATTTATAAATTAATATGTAAACCAGTTATATACATAAATAAATACTTTTAAATAGGGTGTTTAGCTTATTTATTTTCTCCAACAAAAATTAATTGATTTTTATATTAAGGAATGGAGGCAGTGTAAAACTTTTGATGAAGTTACTGAAACACTATATGACTAAAGTACACATTTAGTCTTTTAAGTTTAGGTCAAATTTCAGTTTGATCATTTAAGTTTAAAAATAACACTTTTATCATTTATGTTTAACTCCGTTAGTTTTATTTAATTGAGAATGATAGCTCAATAAATCTAAATAGTGGTTCTGCTATAAAATGCTGATAAAATATGGTTACATTTTAAAATATAACAATAAGTATATTAAATAATCAATATTTAAATATATTTTAACACCATTTAATTACATTTTAGTAATTTAATTAGCATTTTTTCATTAAGTGAAATTAACTATGTTAACGTTAAAAGACTAAAAATGCACTTTTTAAATTAAAAAATGTAACTGAAACTTGATCAAACTAAATGAAATTATTTTTGCGTTCTATTCTCGTACAATGAGATTCATGGGGTAACTATGTTAACGTTAAAAGATTAAAAATGCACTTTTAAAATTAAAAGATCCGATTGAAACTTGATCAAATTAAATGAGATTATTTTTAAGTTCTATTCTCGTACAATGATATTCATGGGGTGAATTATTCACAGCACACACAGCATATCCCTTTATTTTTGGCAACTCTTGAAAAGATCATTAAGCGATGACTGAAATGGTCCCCTCATCAACTGCAATTATTAGAGTTAGTTGATTCATATGCTTATCCCAACAGCACCACTTTAATCCAACAACTTTCATTCGGTCTTCGTAATTAACAGCAGTAACTGAATTGTGGTCTTGAGTCCTAATTACGAATTAGGACCACGAGAGAAATAAAATGCATGGTAGCTAGCAGTATATTGATTTCCACAATTATGCCATCCCGTCCCGTTCTTCTTTAAATACCCATCCTTCTATTCCACCGACGTGTTTCTGCTTTCCAGTCAACTTTCAAGACTTATCTTCATCTCCATCTTCCTACCGCCAATCCACATATCAACCACTTCCAATAATACAACGAGTTCCCATGTTCAAGACTTATCAGTTCCTTTCTCGTTCTGTATCAGTCCCTTACAACCAATCACTTCTCTCTCAGTATGGTTGATTCTCTTCCGATCCCTTTCCTTCTTGCTATAGCTTGGGAGAGATCTTTGATCTTGGTGCCAATCATAAAGGGTTGTGAGTGAGGGACCATGATCCGAACAACCTGGTCCTCCACAATCATAGTGTTCTTTTTCGGGTCCAATCCTCAATCATGTTCTGAACTTAGCTTGAAACCACATGCTTATCCAAGAACTTCATTATAGCCCCTTTGTAAACCTTTGTCACTTTTCAAAAGTCATTGTACATGTTATGGAAATTTTTATATTCTCCTGCCTATAATTAATCACATTACTTTTAAACAAAGCTAGATTATTCGTATTATGATTTGAATCCTGGGCACCTTTGCAGGTGAATGTGTGCTGGACTCCTTCAATGGGTTGACACTTTTTCTCGCTCTCTTACGGCTTTCAAGCATGTTGCTGTATATGTTGGAAGTGGAATGTGAGATAGTATTTCTTTACATGAGGAGTGAAGGATCTTTTACACATCAAGCCTCTCACTTCTTTTGCTTATAAATGTGGTGGAGATCGCAGGGGATACCAAATCCCACGTTAAGTATATATAATGAGATGTTCAAAAGGATATATATTTTGATCGGTTCTTCAAATTCAACATCGCTTTTGAGGTCGGTTTTCACATCCCACTCAAACATCCACCAGAATGTCTAATATCTCACACCTATCCCATTCCCATGAGAGTATTTATCAGGTTTCAGTCATTCATACCATACATAATCGAACTATGAATGAAGACATCCCATGCATGTGATACTTAATATGAATATAGTTGAATCAACAATTAGCCTGATGCAGAACGGGGAAGGGGATATGGAGAATATATGAATAGAGGAGGAAGTGAGACTAGAGAGAGGAGGAGAAGCACAAAGAGATTCAAAGAGACAGAAAGAAATCATTGTTTTTTCAAATCAAATAGCAGCTTACAATGAGATGTGTGAGGACTATTTGAAGTCATTTAAACCATAAAATTAATGACAATGAAATCAAATACAGTAAAGATGAAGTTATCAAATCAAATCAAAATAAATGTTAATTAAATCAAATACGCAATATTAAATATGATAGTTTTCAATTCCTTGCGAAATCCTCCTTAATTGTTTATGATTCCCATCATAGTCAGACATCTATGACTTAGCTCCTCATTTCGCAGTAGGGAACCGACATGACCAGATAACCTAACACACCTTGATAATATCTATAAGCACGGCTAGTCAAGTTAGTTGTATTTCAACCTCAATCACTCTTACCTCGTACTTATCCCTCCGGAAAAAGAAATTTATTGGAACATTTACCATCAGGTCTTAAGTAACCCAATTAATGAACAAAAAGTTCAAAGATTAGTAAAACCACCATAAGGTCCCACCAGTAGTTGGTTCGGTTGTTAACGACAATCGGACTAGTTACTGTCAAGACCTAATGATAATTTTACCAATCTTTAAGATCTTTTGTTCATCAATTCATCTATCTGGAATCTGACGGTAAATTTTCTAAATTTATTTGTGCCAGTAACCCACGGATCCGTTCCATGAAATACCTAGCTAGCAGCTAGGGCTGCCTTTTGGGCTGTTCGCCTCAGCCACAGAAAGAAACCGATACACAGACACACATTATACCCACAACATCAAGCCAAGCCAGATAGGTATATCCTTTGCGTGACCGCATGTGGGATAGAAAGACGTCGTGGCTTTCACTTAATGGTCCACAAAATCATCTAATCATAAGAAGAGTGAAGAATTCACGAAAGGCTTTTGCCATAATTTATACGTACTCATCCTCGCTAGCTGCATTATTATTCACTGGGGCCAAACACGGGCTATTTTCTTTTTTCTGCTTTTGAGCCATTATAAGAGCAACGAGCCCAACAGAGTTGTTACATAATAGATACCATAATTGAGAAAACAAAAAAGGATAAAGAAGGAAGAGACACGTAGTGGTTAATTATGTCGAAACCCTTTCAGTTAAAAATTTCGGATAAAGCC
>JANTPZ010003281.1:0-23587 GCA_025593235.1 Vachellia pachyceras
CTTTTTCTAGATAAAGGAAAACCCAAGTATGTCCCAATTTCAGTCGAAACTTTTAAACCAGACAAGTCCTGAATTCTCCTTCTCATCCTGGTTGGCACTCTTTTGGAGAAGAATATTGAGGATTTAACCTTACTAACTCTTGCCCCCGAAGCTTGGCAAAACCTGTCAAGGCAAGACATCATAACAGAGATTTCCTTGTCAGTAGCCTCCCCGAAAAGAAGAATGTCGTCCGCAAACATAAGATGAGAAATGGAGGGCCCGTCTCTAGATATACGCACAGGTTTCCACTGATCAGCTCCAACCGCATCACTTATAATATGAGATAGCTTATCCATATAAAGCATAAAGAGAAACGGAGACATGTGATCCTCCTGCCTTAGGCCCCTTTTAGGAGGGAAAAACTCAGTGTAAGATCCGTTCCATAAGATATTATAGGAAGTCGAAGATATGCACTTCATGATCATGCTAATAGCACTTTCCTCCATCCCTATCTCTTGAAGAATGGACTCCATAAAACCCCAGTTGACCCTGTCATACGCCTTCTCGAGATCGATTTTCAAGGCCATATAACCCTTCTTGCCCCTAGCTTTATTCATAGTATGCAAAATTTCCTGCCCAATAATGATGTTATCCTGGATGTGACGACCTGGGATAAAACCGGCCTGGAAAGGAGATATGAGATCATCCATCAAAGGCTTCAATCTCCTTGCAATAATTTTCGTAACACACTTATAGTGAACAGAGCATAGAGATATAGGCCTAAAATGCTCCACCCTCTCCGGATTATCCCTTTTTGGGATTAGAGCAATAAGAGTCTTATTAGCCTCCGTTAAATCCATCTGTCCCTCGAAGACCATTTTAACAAATCTGGAAACCGTATTGCCCACAGTATTCCAATTTCTCTGAAAGAAGACAGGAGAAAAACCATCATGTCCTGGAGCTTTAAAAGGTCCCATATCAAAAATCGCCTTACGAATCTCCTCATCGCTCAGAATCATGCCCACCTGGGCCACTAGAGAGTGATCAGTTACCGGGAACTTTGTATTAGAGACGAGAGATAAAGGAACCCCTTCTTCCACAAGAAACAGGTCCTTAAAATACTTTGTCACCATATTCTTTAAAACCTCCTCCTCATCAATCCAAACACCATTATCATCCTTAAGGCCCGAATCCTATTCTTTCTTTTTCTAGAATTCGTTTTCAAATGATAGTATCTTGTATTTCGATCTCCTTGAGCTACCCAATCTGCCCTAGATTTTTGAAACCATTTAATTTCTTCAAGCTTGAGAACCTCCTCTAATTCATGCTGTAAAGCTACCTCCAAGTTACGTAAAAAAATGGAGTAAAGATAAGAAGATGATTTTTGAATACCATTCAGACGAGCCAGAATAATTTTTTTTCTTTTCTTCCACAAAGCCAAAAGTTTCTTTGTTCCAAACGGGAAGAAGCATTCTTAAATTCTCCATATTTCCGTCAATATCACCACTTTCTTCCCAATTATTAGCTAAGAAATTCTGGAAATCAGAGTGGGTCAGCCACATTGCCTCAAAACGGAAGGGCCGAGAACCATAAGGATTCTGCTCCCTCAAACCCATAGAAAGGCTCACGGGATTATGATCAGAGAAATTAGTTCTTGGAAGCACCCTGAGAAAACAATTCGGCATAAGAGTTAAAAGATGGGAGTTAGCGAGAGCCCTATCAAGCCTTTCATACAATCTTAAATTTCCTGAAAGACAAGGTCCTTTCCAAGTGAATTTGGGACCAACAGCCCCCAAATCAGTCAGATTGCAAGCCATAATTCTTTCATTGAAGAAATTCATTCGAGCAAGACTTGCAGCAGAACCGCCAATCCATTCATCCGAGCAACGGATATCATTGAAATCGCCAAACACAATCCAGGGTATGGATATACCTGCAGCCAAAGATTCAAGCCTTTCCCAAAGCAAATTTCTAAAATTGGAGTGAGGAATGACATAAATAGCAGTAATTAAAAATCTAGGAATACTGGCAGAAAAACATTCACAATGAAAAAATTGCCTATTTTCCTTAATAATTCTAACAGAAATGTTATTTGAGTTCCAAGCTGCAATTAAGCCACCTGACCTGCCCTCACTAGGAATGCATCTAATTTCATCAAATCCCAAACTACTAAGGGAAGGAATCTGAGATAAATTGCTCCACTTGGTTTCAGAAAGAAAGATCAAAATGGGCCTGGGGCCATTGAGAGCTATTTTTAAATTTCTCAAAAATCCCTTTCCACAAGCTCCTCTAATATTCCAATATAAGAATTTAATCATCATTAAAAAAAATTAAATAAAAGGAACAGCAAAACTCACAGACTTTCAAAGCATTTGAGTCTCAGGGACACAAGACTGGCCATCCAGATCACCAAGGCTTTCATCTTGCGGATTTGGGCCTTCCTGTCGAAGCCCATTGTCCTCCCAATTGAAAGCTAAACTGGGCCTCATAATAACTTCCCCTGGGTCCAGCGTGTTTGGGTCACGTGCTGCCGAGAAACCTGGTGGCCCAAAGGAATTTTCCAGCTGTACATGATTATCGGCTCCTGCGCATTCCTTCATTACATCATCAGGTCCCACCGCTGCATCAAGTAGATCAATTCCTTCGTTTTCCACCATTGCATCATCAGATCCCACTATTGCATCAGCATGAATCCCATTTTATTCCCCAAAAGTCAACAATAGTGTTGCCTTTTTCTTTCCTGGGCCCACACGCTCTTTTGCTTCTTCCATTTTCTTAACAGGTCAACTTTCATTTCTCATTCTTTTCTCACTCCTCCTGACATTGCCACGCTGCTGTCCACTCCCACCAACAACCCTTCTCAACGTTCCTTCTGTCCCATCCTTAGAGTTGCATTGAGCCTCAAAAATCACCATATTAAGGCCCCCTTCCAAACTGCTCTGCCCTTGACGTGATGGATCCCTACCATGGCTCTATACACTCTCAGACATCGCAACCTCCTTGGGAGAAGGCAGAACATCATTTCCTGTCTCATTTACGCCACCCACTTCGTCCAACACCTTGAAACGCGAACCCATTTTCACCTCCGTTTGCTGATCGGCGTTCTTGTCTCTGTTCTTCCTTACCCGGCGTTTTTCCACTACTATCCACTTATCAGAAGCCTTCGCCAACTCCTGTTCACCTGTGCAAGGCTGTTTCACACCTTCCTTCTCCCTTACTTCCTCATTGCTAACATTAGTAGCGTTCTTCAAGGGACAAGTATCCTGCTTGTGTCCATAGATGCCACATTTTGTGCAAAGGAGATGCAGACCTTCATATTCCAAGAAACGCTCCTCACCATCTAGCTTGAAACCGGACATTAGCTGCTTCCCTAACTCCACTAAAACACATATTCTAGCAAAATGGCCCCTTAATTGGCATGAGGTATTCATATCGACTTTGAGAGTCTTTCCAATCCTATTCCCAATACAAGTGAGAGCAGCTTCATCATAGTATTCCATGGGAATTTCTGGAATCCTGACCCATACTGCCACCTTATTAATTGTTGCTTTGTGAGGTTTAAATCCAGGTTCCCATGGCTGCACAGTGAGATAGTGATCGAAGAGCATCCATGGGCTCCTGTTAAAGCATTCAGAAAGTCCTCCCTGTTGGAAAGCTTGACCACAAAAAAGCCATGACCAATATTAATCACATTAAGAATTCCTTTCTTAGCCCACATAGCTTGCAATCTTTGAGCCAAGATCTTATATCCGATTTGTCTACCCAACAATTTCACAATCACTGCAGAATTCCATGCTTTATACAACCTTCTCTTCATCTTACCTGAGAAGGAGAAGGTTGGAAAGTTCCTTACCGGGTCCTCCACTGTAACGCAAAGGGGTTCTTCATTTTCAGCACCAATATCATCCTGGGAGCTGTCCGAGAGAGGGTCCTCAGAATCCATATCCTTATCCTCCTGTTCATCCATTTCTTCATTCATATTATTCCCTTTGAGTTTGCTTAAAAAGGAAGGCCCCCCTCTTGATAGGTACTGAACTTGCAACCCAACCTTGGCCAATGCTCCTGCAAAACATCCGCACTAGCATGTTTGGAATCATTCTTCACTTTCTTAGATCTCCGAAACAGGAGGTCTTCCTCCTCTTGAGATAAAGGAGCTAGCAAAGGTTTTGTCGCAGACATCTTTTTTCAGTCTCAAAGTTAAATTGCGTAGATGTTTCAAACTTGAATATGCTGAAAATGATTGATCATGAAATAAATGTTGAAACGAGGAAACTCTCTGCTGAATTGAATTAAAGTGATGAACTCACAAGGTTTGTAACAGGGCCGCAGGTACTGGGTATGGTTTTTGTTTCGGCTCCTTTGTGGAGAATCAAATAATATTTGGTTTTTGGGCACAGGTTTTCAGCCTGATCTCCTCGAAGAGGATGAGGCATCGGCCCAACTCTGCTTCTCGGCAAATTATTTGAAGCCATGGGATCAGCCCAATGGACTCTCGGAACCCAGTATGGACCCATACCTTCTTCCTTGTTGAAAATATATATATATTATCATTCAGTATAATATCATCAATTCATTTGGGTATTTTATCACGAAAGAAAACAATACCATCTTTCACATGCCACTTAATTGTACCAGGATTTAATCTCAAAAATATCTCAGGCCCAAGTATTTTTTTAAAAAAAAAGCGACATATGATAGATCATGGGCTCGTCTGGAACCTATTTCAAAATTTAGATTTGATAAGAAAACCTATATTTTACCCTAAAACCTAAATTTTGTTTAAATACTCAATTTTTTTTGAAAATCTAAGTTTGAAACTTAAGTTTTGAAAAGATATTTTCTTGTTAAATTATACTCTTTCATAATAAATTTTCTCTTTCCTCTTTTTTCTTTATTACTCTTTCCTCTTTCCTACTTACTTTTTACTTTATAATCCGTAAAAGTTATTCTAACCACATCTTCCTAAATACAATCACATTTTTAAAATTTAGGTTTTATCTTGGAATCCGTAAAAGCTATTTTCCTAAAATATATTATCTAAAACCTAAATTTTTCCTCAAATTCCATAAAACTATTATCCATAAAACTTCTAAATTATTATCAAAAAAATATCATTTAGCGACGAAAAAATTCATCGTTAAATGGTTATTTTTCATCAGAAAATTTTCATTTAACGATAAAAAATATTAGCGACCCTATTTTAACAATAGAAAAAAATCCATAATGACATTTTTTTTTAACAATGAACAAGCTGCAAGATGGTTCGACTCAGCCTTTGTTAAAACCTTATGTTTGGAATCAAAATGAATAGGGTCCCAAAGAACAACCTAGAAGAAATGAGAAATGAAGTGTCAACCTCACTATTCAGTTAAAGCTGACGCATCTCACATCGTAACTGGTACACAAAATACCTAACACCAACCAATAAGGAGGAATAATTCATGGTAGGTATTTTATTGCATGCTGCAATCCATTTTTGTTCACCAAGCTCATACTTAGTTTCCCTTTGTTCTTGATTCATATATTTTAATCATCTCTGTTGACTTGACTGCATTCATGATATGAATTTTCCTTTGTCTGCAAATTAACATGTGCTAATCAATCATCATAAAGTTATATTATCGACGATGGTGTTTTATATGCGGGCCACTGAAAATTTTTCCCTCTTGTTACTAACACACTTGATCACAGTTCTGAGTTATCTGGATATATGCTGGCAAATATCAATTCCAGATTTTAATAACTGCAAGAACAGGAAAGGTCAAGAATTGATAGCATTTGGATTGAAATGGGCATGTTCAATCAAGGGATACGACCTCGTTAATTGGGAGGATTGATGTACTGATTACGATTAGTTGTAAAATCTAAACTTTTAATTAGACGGGACACCCAAAATATCCTCTATAGTAACTCAAAACCTGTTTCCCTGTTGTTGTTTAAGAACAAAAGTTAAATGGTGTAATTAAATATCTTCTGACTATTTATTGTGTTTAATCATTCTTTATAAATAAGTTAAGAATAAAAAAAAATCTTAAGCAGTGGCCTAACTCAAGGGCTTCTTTTTATGACGTGGACTTCACTGCCAACGTATGAGGAATTATCTCTAGTTTGAGTGTTTCACATCTACAGTTGAAAGCTAATCAGTCTACACATGCGCCTTTCACAAACTGTATGTATGTCTAGGTCATGGCCTAAAAATAAACAAACAATTATTCCGTCCTTTTAGGAACTTGATAGAGAAGTACTTTTATGTAAGTCAATATAAATATGTGAAGAAGATTGTCTCGTTTTACCGTTTTACCGAAAAGCACTGTTAAACGTGCATTTGGACTCCTTCTAAGCTCAACCAAACGGGGTATTGAGTCCTACTTGAGAGGAGAGCCAGAAGCATAGTTTGTGTCTTGTTTGAGTAAAAAGGCCAAGGCCACATTTATGATTAGGCTTATTTATATTACTAAATCAGGCACGTTTAATTACTTAAAATCTCATATTTGTATACACAAGTCAAAAATTAAAACAACAAAGAAGGCAAAGCTAGCCGTTTCTCTCACTCCATTCATTAACTGTTATCACTCTCTCTGCATGTAATTAGATAAATCTATACACCAAGTTGTGTATAATACTTGTGCACATATGCTATGGTTATAACTAAACCAAATCTTATTACAATATTAAAAAACATATAACAGTAAGTAGAAGACTAGTGCCTATAGTTTGGCCTCATTCAATCTTAACATGGTAGACATGTTTAATAATTGATAATATCTTAAATATGATTACTTACAATAAAAGGATACATATTCGAACAAAGAAGAGGCCAAACTCAAAGCTATAGTAAAATTTATTTCTATGAATGATCAGGTTTGTTTAAGTTACTCAACCAGCCCGTTTTCTAGTTATTCGTGCTTGGAGGACAAATACGTGTTATTTCTTATCAGTATGATTCACGAACTCGCAATACATGTAAAACGAGGGCATGCTTTCTATATCACCTCACACATGTTTGTCTCTTTGTATTAGCGTTGAAAAACAATATTCACGTAAGCTGGTACAAAACATCTCTTATACCCTTATCTTGTATATATACAAGAAAGGAATCAAACATTTGAGTGCATGTAGAAACATGCATCCATGAGACCATGGCCATACATGAAAGAATAATTCCACGTGGACAGAGCATGATTCTAGATCACATGCATCATTAATTCTATATTCTCGTCTCATCATGATACAAACCATGCATGCGTCAATATGTAATATTCTCACTATATGCTGTCACGTTTGTGGAATATGTTTCTCTATATGCCAGACAATCCCTCGTGGCTATTCCAAAGCATCCACCCTCTTCAGTTTCCCCCACCCACTCATCTTTACATGCATTTAACGTTACCTCTACTTTAAAAGAACAACCATCAACTTGGGAGTCCACATGGTTTTAAATATAAACGAACTTAATTTACTTTGTCTTTCAAATTTATTATAAAGTTTATTTTCAACAGCAGTAGCGGCGGAGCTAGGATCGTAGGGTAGTGGGGGCAACTTTTTTATCTTCAAGCAAATGACAATAAGTTGTTAGTATAGATAATTTGAGTGGGTTCAAATCTTAAATATCAGCGGGTGTAAAATAAAAATCTTATAGTTATTTACATATAACCCAAAAATTTCAGTGGGGGCATTTGCTCACCCTGAACATAAGGTGGCTCCGCCACTGAATAACAGTCAAGATGAATTAAAGAAAGTACTTTGAAAAATCAAATCATATTTATTATAAATAACTAACTTTTAAAATTTGTTTAAATCAATTAATTATTTCTTATACTAAGAATTAGAAGGATTAGAATAATATATAATGCTCTTATTTATAATATCAACAACTAAAATCCTTCAAAAAATTTTAATTTAAAGAAAGGAAATATTATGGAGGCTCTCTTTGAAGAATGCAAGCTGTGATTGCCCAAATCCTCATCACAGGCTGGCGAAAATTGGGAACGTAACACGCAATATCGTACCATGATTAATTATAATTATAGTAGTAAAATGGAAAACAACAACTTCAACTCCACAACAATATTTATTAACTAGTCTGATGTATTAGTCTTCTTAATTATAATCATGATTTATTGTATTATTAGTAAAATGCGCCTGATATATTCCAAGGAATAATCCAAACAAGGATCATGAATATTGATGTGATGGTGATGATGCTTATCCTATATATCATGATACAGACAACTGGCATATAATAATCTTCTAGCTCCATTTCTTAATTTTTTTTTCAGTGGAAATGGAGTATTTATTAACTAAACAGGAGTACAAAGGGTAGTTAGAAAGGGATTACAATGAAACGGGAAATTAGCTAGGAGAATAATAAGAATTGTGTTTGGCAACGATCATAGAAAGCTTAAACGCCTGTTTTACAGTGTTTTTCTACAAAATGAGATAATCTCCTTCGCATTTTTATCTCAATTTACATAAAATCACTTCTCTACCGCGTTTCTAAACCGTAGAAAAAGGCTATTGATCGACTTTTTTCAGTGGCAGTGTGGAGGGCAAGTCCTTCCACCTGGGCTATTAGTATGGGAGCAGGCTATTGATCGACTTACACATTCATGAAGCGTAAGTATAGTTTATAAGATAATTCTTCAACTCAAGTGACAATAAATAAATCAAATTCCATAAAACTCCACGTAAGATCTTATCCTTGTTAGTGTGCTTATTTAAAAAAGTTTATTTACTCCCCAAAAGCATATTCAATAGTATTTTTTCCGTAAAACGAGATAATCTCCTCCACATATTTACCCCAACTACGTAAAAGTACTTTTTTACCGCGTCCCTAAATGGGTCCAGTATCATATCATCTGACCTTTTCTTCATGAAAGCTCTGTTCACATTGAATGTCAGTGTCATTTCACCAGAAACAATTTAGGAAGAAAGCTTTACGAAGCTTAAAATAGATATGCTTCAGAATTAAGATATGTGATCGAAACATATAAGCTTCATCCAACAAAAGATACGGTCATCTTCCACAAGGAATTGATATGATAAGTTCTTTTTAACCCATATGGTAGTTGACTTGTTGGAGTGATGGGGAAAAAAACAGATGTATCAACCTCATGTCATGAAGGAGAGAGATAATTAAATAATTAAAATAGTACGATTATCTCATGACAGATGAATTAGGGATGTAAAATCTTAATCTTATCGTTAAGATTAATTAAGATAATTCACAGTGGCGGTGGGTGAGGCCGGCGGAGGAGGAAGACGACGAGGATGCTTCCTTCTCTGGCCCACCCTCGTTTTCAGCTCTAATCGATTGCATCAGTGTTTGTCACTTGATCTTTCAGCCAAAGAAGAAAAGTCATTTACCATTTAATTTTTTTCGACTTCCGTATCAAACAAAAATTTTAAAAATTAAAGCCTATTCTAGCTGATAAATCTGACGCCTGCTAATATTAACTTTTGTAAAAGTAGGTTTATATGTTGATAATTTATATTTAACTATATGTAAAGTCAAGATAAAAAACTATATGCAAGTGAAAATGGGTTGCAGACACTCAGTAATCTAAGTCCTTAGATATCTTTTGAAAGTTATGTTTGTCATGAAGTTGACCAACAAAAATTTACCATGGGAGAACTTTTTTTTAGTAATTTTTCATATACAAACTATACCATATGAAGTTTATTTAGATTCATGAGTGTATGCTTTTCAATTAAATTTTAAAACACGTTGAATAATGCAATTTTTTTAATAATAGCATGTTATGCATATGATTTTTAGATATAAACTTACAAATTATGGCCAAAAAAATATATAAGTTTATAACATAACTATATACATGTTAATTAAATTATAAACTAGTTGTGTTGTTAGGAAAAAAATTGTATTCAATTTGTTGTATTTTCAAATGAGAAACTTAATAATATGAGAAATCACATCTAAGTTTGGTCAACATCAAAATTGTAATACTTTTATGATGTATGGAAATTAATAAGGGTTATGGGTCATTTTTGTCTAGAAATTTTTTTTTGAAGTATGACTGAATACTCAGAAGTTTTTTTACATCTCAATGTCGAAGTGCGAAAACATATCAATGTCCTAACAAACTTAATTAAACGGTCAACCAAGTTATGCTAAAGGGACTCTGCCACATAGGATGTTAGACCACGTTATCACCCCTTTCTGGACAAAAAGAAACCACACCCTTCATCGTTGTCGCTCATGACCAGTGAACCAAAGAAAATCCAGATCATGAACAGTGCACAAAGAAAACCCAGATCACTCATGAACATTCAACAAAAGAAACCCCCACAAAAAATGTGGAAGAAAACATCTTCCCCTTCATCATGGTTGGACATATATGGATATCAAACTAGAGAAGTGGATTAAGAAATGAATACCATGTATACAACGTATGAGATGAGCTGTTTACACCCAAAAACATTCAAGTAAATCAAAACGAAAAAATCATATCAATAACAAAGATATCAAATCTGTTACTTATCTTTTGATCTATTCCTCAACTGCTGAGTTTTAAAAGAAGCAATATTTCATAGTTCAAACACGCCATCTCCATCATCAAATCTACTTGCGTACACTTGAATCTATTATAAATAAAATCTTCCTTCAGTAAAGACCATATAGCTTTATTATTTATAAGCCAAGATTGTTATGGGTTCTTGGTAATAGGCTTGGATTTTTAGAATACTGCATGAAAAAAAAAATGGTGGGTTCCCAGCCAGTACCTTCAAACCTTGCCGCCATTAAGCCCTAACTTTCGAGCTTCTCTTTTCAATAACCTTGGAGAACAATTATATGAGAAGAAGATCCCTCCACCATCACGCCTCGCAATGACAAGAGTTCCTCGCCATTGCCTCACCGTTCTCGACCGTCCTCATATGCTCATTGTCGCCTATAGCCGCCGCAGCCATCTCCGGTCGCCTTCTTCGATTTGATCGCTGCCTTATCCGATTTCATTCCCATCGAGATGCTTGAATCGATGACAACCCATAAAGAGAGAAGTGATTTTCTCTGTTTAAAATTGCAACAGTTGGATTTATGATTTGTGATGAAGGAAGATGAAATTGTGTTCGATGAGAGGAATACAAATCAAAGGCAAAATCGTAAATTAATGAGATTACTTTTCATAAGTGCAATTTTTTTTGTTTTTTCATACGTGTAAATTTAAGTTGAAAAAAAGTGAGGCAATGGCATATGGATATGTCTCTTTAGCATAACTTGGTGTTGACTGTGTGAATCTGTTATACTAGATTGATATTGATAGGTTTTTACCACTTCCGAGCGACATTGAGACGGAAAAAACTTCTGAATATTTAGTGATATTTTGAAAGAACTTTCAAAATAAAAATAATATTTAACCTAGGAAAAATGATTATCTTCAAGGCATGTAATTAATCTCGGACCGGTAGGTTGAATTGGAAACCGGCTAAATGACCTTGGGTTAGGGTCAACTCAAACTGAACCAACCTGACCAGATGTAACCCGGGGGTCAAACAGGCCGATATGATTACCCCTTTTTAAGTTTTACTTTTTAAAAATTTAAAAAGTAAAAATATAAAAACATAACACATTTCCCACCTGGACCTATTGTCACGTCTTTATCTAGTTGTCTACTCATATTTTTAAATATTTTTGAAAAAGGATGAATTTCTTAAAAATTTTAAATTTGGAAGTAAAAAAAAAAAAAGAAGAAGCTGTTTTGATATTTATATTTTGATATTTTTTTGTTTAGAATGAATATTTTAAAACTGTAAATAATGTTAGATAATATTTAAATTATAAGTATATTATTGATTTGATAATTGTTATTTTGTTAATAATAGAATTTACAAATTAATTTTTAAAATTTTTAATTTTAGATAATTTGATTGTATCAATGTGTAATGAGATTTATTTTTAATTTTATTTAATTTCTCACTGATTTAACTCCCAATAAGCGTAATTCCACTACTCTATTCGACCTAATCTCTGATCCAGTTTTGATAATCTTACTCGAAAAGTGATGAGCACCGATATAATTCATTTACATTTGACATGAAAGGCAGCTATGTCACATCATCCTGCTCCAATAATATTTCCTCGGGCAATCATCTTCAAATGGAACCCACGAACTTTTTGGAACGAAAATAATAATTCAGTCCCTTGTCGAAAATTAGTGTCAATCAAGGCACACAAATGTAATGAACTTCAAAAGAAGTCCCTTAAAACTTGGCTGTCACTTGTAAGTGAACGTTAAGATGACGTTTAAAGTTCCTTTCTTTTTATCGCTTCTCGATTGAACTTTAAGCTGACGTTTAAAGTTTCTTTCTTTTTATCGCTTGATTCCTAATTTCGTGATGCTTGCGGAAGTAGTAATACTCCCAGTAAGTGCTACAGGCGGCCACCAACGGAGCTGGATCCAATAGAAAAGGTTAATGTGTTTGTTTGGGGGACCTGTTTTTTCAACAGAGCATACAAGTCGAGACAAACACATCTCAAAATTCGTAAAAATCATATTTGTAAAAACCATCTAGAAATCCATAAATTTTTTTCTCCCAACGAAGTTCCAAACACACACAATTTCAAATGATTCAACATTTGGAAGCTTATTGAAAGAGGTGCACACATGAACCTCGAACAATTTACCTTCAATTAAAAAGATATATTTGATTCAGAAAAAAGTTTTATTTGCATCCATTGGCCTTTGGACTTCCATATTACCATCTCCTACAAATTAGATATTGTGTCCGTTTGAAAACGCGGTAGAGAAGTACTTTTACGCAAACCGATGTAAATATGTGGAGGAGATTATCTCGTTTTACAGAAAAAAATTGTTGAACATGTGTTTGGCTCTTGAAAATATTATTCCAAGCAAGCCTTTGGCATTTATAAGTTGTTTATCAAATTTTGTGAATCTATTTAGGACTTCTCCCTTATTTTTATCAGTTAATGAATTGTTCAAGTACTTCCAAAGTTTTTTCATTACCTAGCCATTTGCAGCTCTTCCTCCACGTATGCAGTCTGTTATTGAGATTTATAGTTTATTTTATTATTATTTTTCTACATTCTTTGTAGAATTAGAATTTTTTTTTTCAAAATTTGAATGCTTTTCTTAATAGAAATTACTTTCAAAAGAAAACTTGAACCATATGATCATAGATATGTAAAATTTGAAGAGTCATGACACAAAATTATCACAAAAAATATGAATATTATTATTTTAATAAAAATATTACTTCCATGGTCCAAGGAGAGTTGTCTTTTTATTTTTTATTTTTTTGCCAACAGAGTTGTCTTTTTATTTTGACAATGAAGAGTTTTGTCATTTTGCATGCGCCAGAGATAACACGTCATCAATCTTGGAGGACCACCCTGTAATTAATCAGATCCAAAGGATTCTTTTGATTAACCAGTTTTGTAGCCTAATCAAATGATATCTATACTTATGAGTTCGATCCCGTTATTGTAACATTATTCTATTGATGCCCTGTGACTTGAGTTGAAAAAAAAAAAAAAGAATCATTTGACTTTCGAATTGTTAGGAGCTAAATAGCTAAATATTCCCGTCAGTGTCCTTTTCTCAAGTAAAATTAATGGCAATCCAGTTAAAGCAATAATGCCATCACCTGCCCTTTATCACAAAGTCGAAATGATTTATTTTCAGTGATTAATTTGTTTAAGGAAAACAATATTTAGAACAGCAATAATTTTTGGTATAATTTATTCCTTGCCAAGATTGCATCCCCAATCATGCGTTTCCTCTGATATTATTGTGTGTTTTCAAAAAAAAAAAATTTCAACAACACATGCAAATCGATATAATTCGACGTATTAGTAAAAACTGCCGTAAAATCCACTTAAAAATTAGTTAATTATTCTTTTTTTTTTAATCTGTAAACTCCGTATTTGATGACCGTTAATTTGTCAGTTATTCATTGGATCCGTTTGACAAAACGGTGGAGAAGTACTTATAGAATTATTCATACAAGCCGAGACAAATATGTAGATGAGATTGTCTCATTTTACGTAAAAACACTGTTTAACGTATTTATAGCTACAAGCCCAATGTTACCAAACAAGAGCACGGTAACGTTGCTCCTAGAGACGGCGCTACACAAGTCGTAAAACAATCACACGCGCATTTTATTATTGGACCATCAGAAAACCATATCACAGATTCATAAGGATGCGATATCCGGGATATCCCCATCTTCGTCCCAAACAACCCCCACACTATGTATGAGGAAACCACAACAAGAAAACCAAACACGCGGAAAAGCAAAGCCCCAAAACACACCAACGAAAACAAGGACGAAACAGGTAGGGTCTCACATCTCTCCCACTCCACGATACACCACAAGATAGTGTCCGTGTGCCAAGCGAGTCAGAGACCAGTCCTTTATTTTATTAGTATTAAGTAATTAATTTTAATACGCGGGTCTTATATCGCCAGGACGAGACCCGGCACGGATTCCCCGACCCGGTGCGAGAGGCTGCTCTCCCACACGCAGGAAGGATACTCGTCCGTAACGGCAGTGATCTCCGACGACGGAGGCGAGCTAGAATCGGAGATGCGGGTGACGGTGAGGGAAGTATTGAAGTACTCCCTGATTTGGGTGATTATCCCATCAGTGACAGTGCAGGCGTGAATCCACCAGATCGAGCCGCTGTTGTCGCGGCCCTCGACGATCACGATAGGGCCGAAGGAGGCGATCGATTGGGGAGCGAACCGGAAGGTATCTGAGGAGTGCTCTCCGGTGAGCATGCGCATCAAATACTGGTCGGACGGCGGACCATGGAACCACCACTCGAGATCGGGTGCGACGAGCTTGACCACGGTGTCGGAATCTCCCAAGCTTAAGGCCTCATATAGGTTGAGGACCAGCTTACAGTTGCTGGAATCAGCGTCCAGACTTGCCGTAGAGTTAGCCAGTTCTTGGGGAATGGAAGCTGATAGAGGCTTCTAGAGACAGTGAGGACAGGTATATCGAGAGGGATGTGGAAGATAAGACCAGTAGGGTCTGGTTGGGAATTTGGATTTCACTCAAGGGACGAGAGGGGTTTATATAGGGAAGAGTGCCTTTTTTTTTTTCGGGGGTGATTGCGGTTCCCTACATCCGGGTCTACGTAGCATCTACCTGTTAAGCAATCGCTTAAAAGAAAACGTGGAACGTCCAGGGTGGGTTTCGGTATTACAAGGATCTAACTCTGCGTGATGCAACACGTGTGGAAGAGTGATTGGCAAGTTGAAAAGCTTAAAAAAAAAAGGCCACACAGAGGAAACCCAACTTGGTGGGTAGCGGAGATTAATAAAAAGTGGAGCAAATCGGCAAACCAATTTCACATTAGAAGGGCCCCGTTATTGTGTTAATTTAATACGCCAACACTTTTTCAGCGAAAGTTTTCCTCGTTGCGTTTGGAATCATTTAACTCTGATGGAGATGGAGTCAGCAGCATTTTGCCCCACTCTTACTTCATCTTAAACATTAGAATGAGTCAAGTTTAATATTTTACAAAACTTGTCTCAAAATATGAGATATTATTAAATAAACATATTCATATATGAAATTCCTTTTATACACTTCACTTCTACTTGATAAATCATGATTGAAACATTTATTTTAAAAGGGTTCTATGGTCATACTAAACAAGCAGTGAAGCACCTGGGAAGGAACTCAGGACATTTGTGAAATAGGTTTCAATTTTGAGCTTGTGGATTGAAACAAAAACGGAAAAACAGAAAGAAAGGCAGGACTTGGAAAATTCAGACGAGGGAAGCGAACTGGCAAGTTGGAACAGTGATGCCTACTGCTGGCATTGACTTGAGTGCTGCAAAGAAGACATTATTCAAATTAGTCATAGGAGGCAACTTATGGTCGTATGTGCGTGTTAGAATTTATTAAGAAAATGATTTTACGGATTTTATAATAAATATGTGATAGGAGTTTTTATCTCGAGTTACGTGTAACGTGATTTGAACGTGTAAAACTCATAGACTGAGTCAGATGGAATGAGACCAAAGCATGGTCGTTTGGGCAATCCCTTGCCTTACTCCTATCCTATCTTACGTAATTTATCACCAGTTGGGTTCTTAATTCTATTTAATCAATGGTGTCCACAAATTACTTTTGACCTGAGGACCCAATACTTTATAAGGTTTTGAACATACAGTTAGAAATTTGAAAATGATTTGTAATTACAGATAGAGAAATAAATCTGATAAGAGTAAACCTAGCAAATTTATTAATTTAATACATGTTTAATGATTTAATTGCGATTTTTTTTATCGTTCATGCATTTTTTTTATTGGAATGGACTTGTAATAATAAAGATCATATGGCATGTTTACTATGATGATTGGGAGGTGGAATTGAAAATTGAATTTATTTCCTATATTTGATATGGTAGAATTATGAGGTGGAATTGGGAATGGAAATGGAAATTAAAATGGATGGAAATAGAATTTAAAATGGGTAGAAATGATTTCTATAATGTAACCCATGGAATTGATTTTTTGGTCCGTCTTTTTTTCATATCTATCTCCATCTCTATTTCCAATATGTCTATTTCCAACAAAATCAATTTCAACGTAGCAAACTAATAGTTGTTTATGACAAGAATAAAGAGCATGATGTCATTCTTATGCTATGTTTGGTATGGTGGAATTGGAAATGATAATGGAAATGGAATTTGAAATGGGTACAAATGAATTCCATGATGTAACCCATGGAATTATATTCAATTCTCTGGAATTGATTTTTTGACTTCTCATTTTTTTTCTATATTTATATCCATTTCCATCTTTATTTCCATCTTCATTTTCATCTCCATTTCCATTTCCACCAAAATCAATTTCAGCGTATTAAAAGAGCCATTACATGTTATTAAAAGAATGGTAGTGAAAAGGATAGCCACTAGATTGAAGAGGTTAAATATTTATGAGACTCATCTTTTGAAATGATACAAAAGAATTGTAAGATTCATATTTTTTTAAAAAATTATTTCAAACAGATGTACAATATAAAATAAAAAAACGATCTTTTAATTATTTATTTTTAAAAAGGTAATTTTTTATTTAAAAAAAAAAAAGCAAAACCTGAGTGAGTGGGTTACAGCGAGGAAAGGACAAGTCAAATCCAAGTGTCTAAGTGAAGAGCTCCTAGAATAGCCCATGTCCGGCCCACATGCAAACCAAACGCTGAAACCCAACAGAGAGAGCAATGGTTACATTGATTTCACAACCCTTCCTACACCAACAGGCACTTAGTAGAGTTAACAAGGACTACTATCAATATTCTTCAGGGTGAGAGTTTGAATCCTGAGGAGTGACAGCCGCGATAATTAACGCAACCTCAAAGAGGTTGTCCCATCGGTACCTCGCTACCACCGTAAAGTCTCCTCGCGGGGTCCGGATTAGTTTGGGGTGGACAATAAATTTAGGATACCCTATGATACCGGATGGTTTATAAAAAAAAAACTACCCTTCATACGTCCCTCCACCATTCTGCCCTTCCAGGGCTTCCCTCTTTTTTTTTTATTCATCTGTCGGCGCCGGCACCGACGCACAAATCGTGACATGCCCCCAAGTTTTTTTAATTAAAAAAAGGCTAAAGAAGCGAGGTAGGAATCGGCGGCAAGTTGTTTGTTTGTAAAAAAAAACACTTTTGCTTTTAGCTTCGGTATCGTAGAATCAGTAATCCGAAACGACAGCCGACGATGAGAGAATTATGAAAAGCGAGTCCATATAATAAAAAAACGCTTTTGCCTTTTGGTTTCGCTATCATATAATTAGGGTTTGCAAGTCTTTTTAAAAATAATTTTTACGCTTCAAGATAAAGTCTAGATTTTAGAGAATAATTTTTGATGTAAAACCCAGTTTTTCAAAAGTGATTGTGTTTAGGAAGTCATTGGCTTTTACGGAGTTCGAATTAGAAAATAAGTAGGAAAAACGAAAAAGACATCAAGAAAAATAGAAAAGAAACAATTTATTAAGAGAGATGATGTGATTTGACAAGGAGATAATTTTTTCAAAACTTAAATTTAAAGTCGAGATTTTGTATTCAAAATATATTTTCTGAAAAGTTTTTATAATTGAACAAAATCTAGATTTTTTATCAAAACCCATGTTTTATATCTGAGACTCAAACATGCTTCTATGTTCCTTTCGGAGTGGACCACCATCACCGCCCATCTCCCTCACAAATAATTTAGAGATAAATATTTTACCAAAAAAATTTAGAGATAAATAGATAATATATTTTGATCCACCAAATTTTGTTCCATTTAGAAAACTGATTTTTATAATTTAATGAAACCCTCGATGATTGTAGCCATTGAGGAATAAAAATTCATTGTGATTTGGAATTTAAGAAACTAAAACTAAAATAAAGATAAATTGAGAGACGAACGGTTGTATGAGCCCTGCTATTTGAGAGACATATGATCTTCTAGAAAATTAATAAAGTTAATTAATTGATATATTTATTATTTTTCTTAAAATTGATTTATCTTATTTATAAACTCACATGTGATTTAATCGAAGTGATGTTTGAGGGTAAACTGTATGTTGACGGGTGTGATCCATTAGTCAAACGAAAACTCACCTCATGAATAATGTACACACTAGGAGGAGCAGATAATTGGTGTGCAATAGTGAATGATGGTGAACAAGTTTGATTATGATTCTTCTTTCTGTAAAAGTTGTGAGGAAGCAAAGACCCAAGAATGTGAAGTTTCTGTTGATTGGGATTAGCACTATCACTAGGGCGTGCAGTAGTGGTAGCTAGAGTGGACTTCCCAACTGTGTCATCTGTATTACGTGTGCAAATCTCCATTAGGATTAAAAAAGAAGAAGAAGAAGAAGAAGAAGAAGAAGAAGAAGAAGAAGAAGATCTAAGATTGAAGATTAAAGTAGTAGAAGGTATATTATTATCCATGGTGGACCACGTCACATTTCATTTTCCACCCCCTCCCTATGTAGAAATCAAGAATTCCATGCACTCACCTATTCCTTCCCACCTCATCCTGCAAATCTAGTGGTTTAACTGCTAGGTGTATGTTTGGATTGACAGTCCATGAGGTAATAATTTGAAAAGGGTTTTATCTTGATATGTATGACAGTGCTTCTGTTACTCCATCACGAACAGTGCATGTATTGATATGTAATCACACACACAAGCACTAACCCCACTATGGTTATGGAACATGTCACGCTACTGATTCATTGAGGCGCATACAGTACTGGGATGGGGACGTCTCTCACCCCAGGCGTCAAAAGTCAATCAAGTGCATTACGTCTGAATAAAGGTTTTGTTTTTTACAGGTTGGGTCTAACGGAGGGGTTGGTCTCTCGTATATATAATATAGAAAATTAATGTTCAAACCCGGTTTAATCAATGGTGTTATCATTTAGTATCCGATAATGCATTTAATAATATTACCTCAAATATAAAGATATATGCGTTCAGAAAAGAAAGTCTTTGTCATTGCATGCAAATAGAGTCAATCTCATCCCTACTATTCCCTTTCATCCAAATATAGGATCCCATTTGTAGTTCAGTATCGAATTAGGAGTGTAAGAGCTAAATAGTTGTTATGTACGTATCAATGACATTAGTTAAACTAGTTATTTGTGATAAACATATACTGATTCCCTTGAATACCCTTTAAATATGTGCATTTAAATTACAGATTCACATAAACTCTCTTAATATGTTTAACCAATAGAGATATGTTGAGAAACATTGTAAATTTAAAAAACAGAAATGAATCAGAGTTCTTTTACTTAAAAGCGATTTAGGTTGATTAAAGATTGATGGATGTGTTGAAAATAATCTGCTTCTAACTTGTATGGATAAGCTGATATTTTTTTTCAATCTATATCCCGACAACTTACAACAACTCCCTTATATTTTTTCAACCAAAACCATTTCTTTTACCTCTAATCAGCCTACCTTAGGGTGGGTTTTAGCACTTTTCACCAAATACTTTAGACATTACGCATCTCGATTTGAAATTACATTAATATTAAATGACTATTAATCTCTTTAAATTATTGAATTAATAGATACTTCCAAATTAGAGTTGGGAAAAGGGCCCAACCCGCTAACTCGCTTAACACTCGCCAGCCCGCCAACCCGCCGTTTTAATTTTTTTTAAAAAATACATATTATATATATTTACCTTTTTTTATCACAATATTTTTTTACAAATGAAAAAGTAATATTAAATTCTATTTTTATAAAATTATTAAACATTTATTGATGAGATTGAAAATAAGATCATGAAAATATACAATCATATAAAAAAAATTGGGTAAAAAAATAGAAAAAATTATTTTTTATAAAAAAATTTAAAATAAAAAAGCTGCGCGGGTTGGGGCTGGGGATCCCTAACCCGCCACCTGGGAGGGTTGTTGGCGGGGCAGCCCGCAAATTGCGGGCCAACCCGTATCCCACCCCTATTCCAAATCAACGTTATCGATGTAGCTGGCCCTTCTTCCTAATAGGGAGGTCAATGGTTCAGCGAATAAATAAAAATTGGGAGACCAATGCTTCTGCTGATACTCCCTCTCACCTACCCAGGAGTTGGTGATCAAGGCCCGCCAGTTTGATTGGGCCTACACTCTCAGGCAAATGAAGATGAGAATTGACCCAGATATAGTATTGTTCTCCAAAAAAATATTGCTTGTTTCCATCACCAGTAGCCACCATCTAATCATCAATAGTTATCTATCCACATATGAATCACACAAAGAATGTCACCAAAATAATATAATTGCATGCAGAAAATCTTCAATTTGCCTAATAGAATATTAGATGAACACGTTACAATTTTGAAATCACCGATGTTAAGCATGTCTTGTCGGGGCTTTCTAGCCCAATAACATCAAACCTCTCTCCCTTGAGTCTTTCTTAAGCACAAGGTTATATGTTTAACTCTCTATGTTAAGGGTGCATGGGCTATAAAAGTTACGTGCGTTTGTTTAACTTCCATGTAATCTTATTAACATAGAGAAAGTGTGCAAAAAGGAGACGGTAATATGTTAATATTCAAAATTCAAGGGATCCTCCTATTTTCAAACCCCTTGAAACAAGTGAAACAGATCTCTTTCTGCATTTTTCTCTCTTTCCAATTCCTTTCTTTGGTGCCTAAGGGCCATCTCTTCTTATATATACTGGACTTCGTGGGCTCATTGTTCCATTTCTACCTGTTTCAAAAGAGCTGTCCTTCACAGTTGAAGATCTAGATGTCATGGTCTTTGAAGGGGAAGAGTTGTTACCCAGAGAAGAGCTTGTGCCAGATATGGTCAACATTCCATCTTCATGAGGCAATGATGAAATTGATAGCTGGTCATTCATGCCCACTTCTTTCCTGCTGAATTTTTCCTCCACAATATCATAGGAATTCCCAGTTCTTGCCTCCTGAGCAAGAGAGCACCAGCAACAGCAGAGCCACATTGTGCAGTCAAATATTGAGGGCTCTCCAAAACAGAAGGTATAGGCGGGTAAGTTGAACCTCTTCCTCATTTGGATCCTCCAAAATCCACCATACAACAACCCAAGAAAACAAAGAATAATCCCAGTAGCTACTAGAACCTCTCTAACATTGTCATTATCAATTTCAACAGCAGCCAAGATAAAAATCCAGAATGGAGCTATACAGAACAGAATGAAAGTAGAAATATGAACATACAAGTTTCCAAAACCAAGCCTCTCCATGTTCCAGCCAAACACACAAAAAGTACAGAAGAGTGAGAGATATGCAGTAAAGATATCTTCCCAGATGTCAAGTATTCCTCCTTTCCATTGTGGTTCATTCTCAATCACCCTATTATGTTCATCTCTTGTTGCTAATGAATACTTTTTCTCCAATGGTTTTTGAGATGAAGTGGTTTGAACCTGTTTTTCTTCATCCAAATCAAAATCATAATCCCTACCAAGAGGGCTAAGAATGGTATAAACACCAGCAATTGCAGGAGCAGCTATTGCAAAAGATATACAAATTCCTACTCCAATGACAGGTCTCTCTGGTCTTTTGTAGGCCAAGTTTAGACCGCAAAGTGCACATTGAGCAAAACAGTTCTGGTGAAGGAGAAAAACCTCTACCATTATATGTGCCCATTCGTGTGGTTTATAGGTTCCATTCTTGCAGTACACCTTTCTGAGTGAAAAGATGTCATTTTGTCTCCCACTGAACAGCAGTACAAGGTGATGGAATCTTTTGGGGTGTTGGTACAAACACATAAGTGTAAACAGTGCATTGAGTATTTGATTGTTAATTTCAAACCATGTGTTTCTTTGAGACTTCTTTGGAAGCACACTGTTCAACATTCCAGTCATGACAAGGAAGAGAATTGCACCAGAAACAGCAACACAGATTATCCACCCGAAAAGGGCCATGTTCATTGGGTTTCTAATCCATTCTGTCAAACTCATGGCAACAAAACTGGACTTTCATTAATGTGTAAAATCAGTTGCTTACAAATGTCCTGAGTATCCTGTTTATATAGACCCAATATTCTTGATAATTCCAAACAGCATTGTAACAGATTAACTAACTTATTCTAACTGTGTAACTAACTGTTGTTCCTAACACTCCTCCTCAAGTTGGGACTATACAAATTATGAGTTCCCAACTTGCTCATAATATACAAATGACTTGTATGTCCTAAAGCTTTTGTAAAAATATCTGCTAATTGGTCTGATGACCTTACATGTCTCAAAGTAATCAAACCTTGTTGCAGTTTCTTTCTCACGAAGTGACAATCTATCTCAATATGCTTTGTTCTTTCATGAAATACAGGATTACTAGCGATATGTATTGCTGCCTTGCTGTCACAGTGCACTACTGCAGGTACTGTAGTTACAACATTTAGATCCTTTAACAAACCATTCAACCAAATAATCTCAGCTGTCACATGCCCCAAGGCTCTATATTCTGCTTCAGCGGAAGATCTTGACACTGTACTTTGCTTCTTAGATTTCCAGGATACCAATGAGCCTCCTAGCTTAATCGCATACCCTGTGACTGAGCGTCTAGTGTCACCACAGGTTGCCCAATCTGAATCACAATAGCATTCTAGTTTCATTTGATTGGTAGAGGACAAAACAATTCCTAGCCCAGGTGTTGCTTTGAGATAATGAAGGACTCTATATGCTGCTGTCATGTGAGATTGTCTTGGCTCTACCAGAAATTGGCTTAGAACCTGCACAGCATAGCAAATATCAGGTCTAGTTATTGTCAAGTAAGACAATCTACCTATAAGATTTCTATAAATTTCAGGATTTCTCAATATTTCATCATGTATCTCATCATTCTCCTTTTCCTTTTCTATTACTTCTGCTGCTCCCTTTCTTGGTACAGCAACCACTTGTGTCTCATCCTTCTCCTTTTCCTTTTCTATTGCTTCTGCTGCTCCCTTTCTTGGTACAGCAACCAATTTGCTATTTTGTTCCATTGGGGTTGCTGCTGGCATTCCTGCACTCAACCCTGTATCAGTTATCAAATCTAAAGCATATTTTCTTTGATTAAGAATCATGCCTCTGTTTGATCTAGCAATTTCCAGACCTAAGAAGTATTTGGCATGACCCAAATCTTTGATTTTAAACT
>JANTPZ010003282.1:0-20795 GCA_025593235.1 Vachellia pachyceras
GGGGGGGGGTGTCACCGCGCTGCACTTCAATTACTATCCTTTGAGTGTATCAAAAAAATAATTACTATCCTTTGATTAAGTTGAGGGTGTTAGGCCCATTATCAGTGTTACAACGACGGCCCATTCTTCATTTTATTCGGCCCAAAAACTTTAAAAAGGCATTTCTCCATTGGATCTTGGATTGTGGGATTTACCAAATCATTGGGCCTTTGTAACTCGTATGAAACAGAAGAATGGGCTGCGCTAGAGTTATGGAGATAGCACTCATATATGAGTTTAAGTTGGTGATTATAGAATACCACAACAAGAAGTTAGTGGACATGATTAATTCAGAAGGTGGGAACCTTAATGCGGATCTGCTATTTTTGGAAATCAAGTCACTTGTGGATTTGTATTGGAAGGTAGTTATACAGTATGTGCCAAGGGAGCTATTGATGAAACCATTACCTGAGTGTTACCTGCCTCACCCACAGGTGTTGTGGTCAATTGATCTTAAGACTTTGTCCCCTATTAGTGTAAACTCTTTATTTGGAGCTTTCACTTGTATAAAAAAATTCTCAATGAACTCATACGCATTAAAACACACTACTCGGTTCCACACACACACAAAAAAAAAAAGCACACTGCTCGGTAGTACCCAAAATTTTAGAGCTAGGAATTCATGGGTAAATACAGATAATTAATATCTTCTCCGGTCGATTTTTGGTGGGGGGGTTAATGGTTCGGATCTTAGTGGCAGTCTCAAGTTGTTAATCCCCCGTCCTGGATAACCAATAAAGTAGTTAATATTGGGTTTGTTTAGGAAGTCCATTGGGAGAACGATCATGGATTTTGAGGTAAACATGTGAGAGGAATTTTATTTCGATAAGCGCAGGAATGGATTTTGGGGAGGTAAACAGCCTCCCCAAACAAGCCCATTGTTTGGAAACTCTGTTGGGAGGAATGAGTTTCGTTGGAAAAAATGAGTTTACGGATTCCTAGATGGTTTTTATGAATTTCGAAATAGTTTTTACAGATTTTAAGATAATTTTATTTCGATTTACGTCCATTGTTGGGGGAACGAAGTTCGTAAACAAACACATTAATATAAATTCCCCGTCGGAATGAAGGATCAGGCCAGTTGACAAAAAAAGAAGAAAGAAAAAGAAAGGAAGAGAGAGAAGGGTAGCAAGGAAAGAAACAAAGCAATAATTGAAAGAATAATGGAATTGAGATTTGGAGCAATAATTGAGGGCAGGAATGTGAGGGAGACCGTGAAGGCGGGGGAGGCAGCCCAGATGCGTCCGTGCGTCCGTACACATGGAAGGAGCGAAGGAGACGCAAATCCAAATTATTATTACTATTATTATTAGCTCACAATGAGATACAGTTTCTGTTTCGGGACGCGATAAGTTGAGCTAAATATGTGAAGGAGATTATCTTATTATGTAAAAAATATTATTGAATGTGCGTTTGACTTTTTGAAACGTTCTAACCAATAAGTCCACACTCTCCCACACAAACACGCACATGCAGTGCTGTGCTGTCCCCCACCTGGCCCTGCAGTTCCATGCTCGCCAGCTCAATCCTTCAATCATCACATTCACATGTCCTTTCCCATTTCACGACACAGCAAGCAAGACTCCAAATTTGTATAGGCCCATCACCCACCAATCCGTCGTTCCATCTCTTTTTGCCAATCAAATATCCATCCAATCACTGTTTTTTTTGTCGTGTCATCATTTAATTTATATTGTCCAAATCCAGCCCATCATTTCACCCTTCTTCCTTGCATTGCTGAAAAGGATCAATTTTTGTATGACTTGTTTACCCCCCATCAAATCTTATATACCAAATTCAACCTCCACACCACCCCTTGTTAAAGTGATAATTGCCACCAGCTGTAATATTTTTTTTCACTGAAATTTTAAGAAAGGAGTTAGGCTCACACAAATCCAAGGCAGGGCACATAACTCATTATCTACTTGGGTCTGTCCAGTGGACCTTAGAGCATGTCAAGCAAGCCATTTGGTTCTTATCACACAGGTAGGTCAACCCAGCTTCACTAAGTTGTAGTGATGCCTCTTCAAGCTCCTCGACTGAAACCATAAGAAAGTGGCACTCCCCAAGATTGAACCCTCTCTCTAGGTGAAAGTACTAGTACAATTCCTTCATCAGTTGAACCCATAGATGATGGGTACCAACTGTAATACACACATACATACAATGAAAAGGGTGATTGAAGTTGACCCGGAGTAGGTCAAAATAGTGATGGGCCCAAAGTTATTGAGAAGACCCACTTGATAAGTTATGTCACATACTGGCCCGTATGAGCTGTTATTAATTTTAGTCACACACCTTCCCCCAATTGAGACCCAACATCCAAACACCCTTTTCAAACACCGTTGTAAGTAAGGTCTCGAGTTCGAATCCTAGTGTATATAGTATCCATTATTGGAAGACTCACCCACCATTTTCAGGTGCGCGACGCGGGTTGGTTCCAGACTAGTCGGAGTGAAGCTCCGGTGAACTGGGCGGGAAACAAAAAAAAGCCTAAAAAGCGAGAGAGAAAACTCTTCAATTATGATCCACTCATGGAGCCACATATAAGTCAAGGTGGGCAAATGCCCCCACTAAAAAATTTTTGTTGTATGTAAATAACTATTATATTTTTATCATTCGCCCACTGATATTTAAGATTTGAATCCATTTAAATTATCTATATTAGTAAACTTATTGTTATTTACTTGAAAATAAAAAGTTACCCTCACAGCTCTGAGGTCCTGGCTCCGACATCCACTCCATTCGGAAACTTCGACCCTGGAATCGTATTCCCATCCCTCTCAAACCGCCCTTTTCCTCCCATAATATCATAACACTCCACAACAAAACAAATCAAACGCTTCATATTTACTCTGTATCTTCATTTTGACTTCACCTTTTATACGATTCAGTTGAGATGCACACACTCCTCTACCCGCTCCGTATGAATGAGTCATGCGGGTCACTTTAATCCTACATCTGTTACCTCAAATCATTGAGACATGTACTTTTTTTTGTTCCCTAAAACCATATGTATTGATTAAACACGTTAAATGATTTTTTCATTAGGGTTGGTTCCGATACGAATATATTTAAAGAGATTAGTTTAAAAAAATACCATACATTCTTATAAACATACACATACATGCACACCATATTGAAGCCTTCTATGGTTGATGTGGTGAATGATAGACAGGATTTGCTTGTTGGGATAATCAATGAATGCCGAGCGATCCAAGGGAAAAGTGCACATGCATGCATGCATGCATCTTAATTCTCACCTTAATTATTTATTATGATATATGGCTTTAGGGTTTTAGCCTCCTCTTACCTGCATTAGGGCGGCTACCCACCAACAAGCATTTTAACAGTCCTCATCATCACTATCGCAGACAGCCAGGAAGCTTCATTCAGATCTTGATAATACATATATATATATATATAATAAAAGGACAATAGCAACATATTTCAACATATCTCTGTTTTATTAATGTCGTTTCATAACCAAAACTTTTGACCATTTCGAGTCTCATTTTGTCTCTTCTTCAACTTGGGCGGTTCCTTCTTTTGTTTCATTTTTTTACCGATACCCTTTTATCAAACCTGGTGCCATACTTCATCTTATCCTCCCCTTTTTCTTTTGCCAACTGTGATTCTTGATCTTATCTTCTCATGCATATTTATATATATATAGTTCAAATTTCCCATCTATTTTTGTTGACTGATGCTACTTGGTGCTACCACTCCCATTGTAGATAGAAGTTACCCCAAACCAATTTAGACGTGTCACGTGCCACTGAAAATTGTCAAACTTACTGAATTTAATATAAAATTTACGTGATTTTCAATACTGTCTTCATCAATCACACAACGTTATAACATTATATTAGTTTATATCACTCTCAATGGCTACCACTATTAAATGGAATATGAGTGCGAGCCTTGATTCTTCTGGTTGAAGTAATTGTTTATTTATTACTCATTATTATATTATTCTTAATATTTCATCTCAAATACAAATTAATTTTGTTTCACCGGCCATCTATAGTTTCATCATTTAACTAATTATAGATAATGTATATTAGCATGAAATATAAAAAAGGAAATATGCATAACTCGTGAATATAAAAGTAGCAAGAATCAATTATGCCAGTGAACATTTTTTTTTGCCAAATACCAATGAACAAATTTTAGGTTAAGAGTCTTTGTTCAACATTATGGATTAAAAGATATAATTTGCAGCACAAATGAGGGGAAGGGAAGATTATAAAAATGTAAAAAAGAAAAAGAAATTTGTCGGATTTTATAGAAATGGGAGTACACGTGGTGACATGTGTTTCAATGTGGGCGAGCACATGTGAATATTGGTACACGTGGCCACATGGTTGTGTCTGAGGGAGGGACAGGGTCCTTGGAGGCACAAAA
The DNA here is from genome assembly GCA_025593235.1 of Vachellia pachyceras. Lineage (NCBI taxonomy): Eukaryota > Viridiplantae > Streptophyta > Magnoliopsida > Fabales > Fabaceae > Vachellia > Vachellia pachyceras. The sequence goes on from JANTPZ010003282.1 coordinate 4,447, forward strand.
AAAGGCCCGTTTGGCAATATATCCAGAAGCACTTCTAAGATCCCAAACTCCGATTTAGGGAAAAAGTTACCAAACACCCTTTTAATTTATTCTGCAAGAGCGTTTCTAGAAGTAAAACCATGTTTTGGAGCCTTCAAACCATGGTTTTGAAAATACTGAGGCCAACTGCTTTCCACTTAGTTTTTATCCTTCTCGTCGGTCTTGTCTTCATTTTCTAAATTTTATTTTTAGGAAATGTTTAGCTTCTTCTGCTTTCTCCTTTTTCTAAATTTTATTTTCAACATTGGCCAAAAATGTTCTCAACAAGGAGATTGAGATGCTTTTGGGACGAAGTTACAGGCTGCAGGTATTTAATTTAAAATATCTTACTTTCAATAATACATTTCTACATACTAGAAAATTTATTTATTAAATTACATATTTTAATCTAAAATATCTTCTTTAAAATAATTACTAATTACAAATGATTTTAGTCACTAGAACTTATTAATTCTTATATTTTAGATTATTTTTATCATATTATAGGACAACGCTATAATTTTATTTTTCTTAAATAAATTTAATTTAATTAGTTATTATAACATTTACTCATATTTTCTTCTTAAATAATGCATAATCATATATATATATACGTATGTATATGCATATATGGTATTTACACTTTAAACAAAAATAGAAATTGGATTTTGTATTAATATAATCACTACATTACTATCTGTCTTTTTTTTAGTAATTTCACATAAAAAAAGTTATTCTGATAACAACCATCCAAACGCTTTCATTTTTTTAAATCTATTCTATTTAGAATTTATTATCTAAAATTATTTTTATATAAGTTGAGATAGAAGATATTATTTAAAAACTAATTTAAACACACCTTAACTCAGAATCAATGTGATTGCATGTGTTATGTGCACAAGTTTGCCTTGCATGACCATGCTAGACAACATTTCTGGTGAGTTCAAAAGCTCGTGCAACAGTGTTTTTCTCCAAACGAGATAATCTCATTCATATATTTACCTCGACTTACATAAAAACATTTTTTGGTAAATATAATTTTAGGGGTGGATAACAATAGGGACTGAGTTTAGTGGAATAAACTAATCATCTACAACGTGACGAATTAATATTTTAATATTTTTAAAAATACACTCAGGTCTAATAATTAAAAGTGTCCAATAGTAGAATGCATAAAGCTATGAAAAAAAAACTAGCGGTGGATAATGGATATTAGTTATGGGTCAGATTATTTTTAATAAAATAAAAAAATGAAAATGAAAATAGCACGTGGGATTTAATTTGTGGTGTGACCGTGAAGTGTGAGTAATGAAGAGACAAAAAATGGAAGACAATGGAGGCTATGGAAATAGGGATTACATGTTTGTGGCACAGAAGGAAAAAGAGGGCCACAAAAGCTTACCATACCAAAACTATACAAAATGTGGTGTTTGTGTGCAGAAATTGCATCATCCCTTTCCTCATTTGTAGTCCCAATCACTCTCAGTTCATGGGTCCTCATCTAATTCTGGACCACTCTACCCCTCCATTCTCTTCTCCCACATTTCGGATCCGTTTGGGAACGAGATGAAGAAGTATTTTTATGTAAACTGAAGCAAATATATGAATGAAATTATCTTGTTTTACGGAAAAACATTGTTAAATGTACTTTTAAGATTTCTCAACGAGTTGTCAAATAGCACCGAAACAATTTGGTACAATGGTACCTGTGAAAAAATGTTATGCAATTTTTATATGATACAAAATAATACAATAAAGCTCTTATCATGATGCGTGGACAATCTCAGAGACACAAGCCTTAAAATATCATAATCATTTCCCCTTAAAATAATACAATAAAACTTTTTTACTCTCTAAAAAGAATCAAGATTCTGATGTGCCCTTGTTACACAATTTAACTTTTTGCCTTACAATTTTTCACAATCACCCTTCCACCAATCAATATTTACCATTAGTGTCCCAAATTGGACAATCGGCGAAGATGCAAGGAAAAAGAAAATGGAATATCATTACAAGTTTTGAGAGAAAGAATATCACCTTTAAAAAATTACACAATAATTCAGTTGCATGTAATAACATGTTTCAGTATAAAAAATAATAACAATTTTATGGTTTCTCGCTTATTCTAGAACATTTGATTAATTATATTCTTTTTTTCAGAATCTAGAGTGAGTGATTGAACAAAAAAAATTGAGAAAAATTAAATTGAAGGTTTAGAAATGAAATTGAAAGGATTAAGCGTGATTTGATAGACAGACGAGGGGCAAGGCATAAGAACACCACAGGGCACAGACACAACCTACTTGGTGGGAGAGAATGACATTACTGCGCAAAGCGCTAGGTGTGTACCTGGTTTTGTTAAGAGGGTACACAATGCCTCGCTGTCTCGCATGTGAAAGGCTTGTGCCTCCCCTCTCCCCTTTCTTCCCTCTTCCATGCACCCACTATATCCCAAGCATCTGGCGCTCTCTTCTCTCATTCCTATTCATAACCTCAATAACAAACTAATCAGTCTTGCTTCAGTCCCTTTCTCTCTTCATTCTTCTATGCAATTCCTATCCAGCTTGGTTCTCCGTACCCAGAACTTTTAGAGAGCGATTCCCCATTTCTTTTGGTGGATAAAGTTTCATTCGTTTCGCCATTTCTCACTAGCCCTTTTCAGACTTTACCTGGAAAGTTGGAGGAGAAGGAAGATGAATGCATTTGCCTCAGAATCCAGCGGTGGGTGTGAGTCTGGTTGGACTCTGTACCTTGAGCAATCTTTCCTGAACCAGAATGTTTCACATAGAGATGATGGATTTTATGGTGAATACAAAGAGAAAACAGTCCAGGACGAGGAGGAGGCTGAGGAGGAGGATCTGTCTATGGTTTCTGATGCTTCTTCTGGGCCTCCACATTTCCCAGATGACGAAGCTTACTTCAATAAAGATAATGGGCGCTTTTACCCTCCAATGTCTTCAAAAACAGCAAAACTGGAGAAAACTGGTAAAGAGAGGAAGAAAGTCAGAGAAAATCAACACCTGCTTTCTCTGCTCGATGACACTGCAAGCTCTCCTGTTTACGACTTCTCCAAGGTAAAATTTTGAACTTGAATCACACAATTCGAATCTCTGATTGTTAACAAGTAATGGGGTTCGTGGGATATGTTTTTCTCATTTGGTTCCTCTCTCTCTCTTTTTTCCAGAACAATGTCACCATGACCAATCAACATGGTTCAACACAGAGCACGCTGGATTATTCACAAGGTTTCTCTGCAAATTATTTTGAGGTACTGGGCACGTGTTCCTATCAATTTTATTTGGAGATTCTAACTTGTTAAAGGGCTTATTCAAAATTATTTGTTCTTGTAGGAGAGATCTTCATTCCCAGACCACTTTGGTTATCTGCAATCATCTATATCACAAAAAGAGCTTCAGAATAACCAGTAAGTTTTTGTATCCTGTACTATTGTTTCTTCTCTGCATCCAAAGAAAATTTTGCGTTCTGTGTTGATTCAACCGCATTCTGTGTTCAATTAGCAGGTGGTATGGAGGGAAAATGAGATGAAGAGAAGGCCAGTTCCGTTGATGGCTGCCATTGCCAAGAAGCTACTGAAAATCAATGTAGGGAGAATCGAATTGTGAAAGGAATTTGATCTCAGAAGGGATTATCCTCCTTTCTTTTCTTTTCTTTTCTTTCCATGCAATGGGAAACAACCTGCCAAAAAAAAGTTAGATTTTGTTTTTTCTCTTTTACTTTTTGCCAGCAAAATTTTAATATTTTTGTCAATGAATAGTGGATACAAGTAAGCGAAGTTAGGTAGGCTTTGTAAGAGAGCGTGCTCACTCCCTTGTTTTTGATGAAGACCCATGCTCACTTTATATCAGCAATATCCATCACTTGCAAGTTGCAACTCCTATTTAAAAATCATTCAATTTTATAATTCACATCCTTTTTTTTCTGGGGTGTTGAATATTGAAGTTAAGTATGAAATCTCAATATCATGTGCTTCTTCAGTTTTGCAAAAAAACCGCTTAGTCTCTGAAGCTTAGTTAAGAAGATCAGATCAGATCTTGTGTCTCTATTAAAAAATTTATGTCAGAACTTCCTGCTTTGGAAATGCGGAATTTCTTTAGCAGATCAGTACATTCTTGGGGTTCTCAATCTGTTCAACCTGCATATTTGATTTAGCAATTATTCTCTCAACTGTGAACCAACACAATCCTTATTCATGTCCTTGAGCAAAAATGAGGCATTGAAGACGAGAGAGTACTGGTACTCTAGACTTGCTACTCCAATCAAAATGTCTATAAAGTATAAACGTTGCTTCTTAAGTGAAAAGAAAACCTAGGAGATCTAACAAGAAAATTAACAAACATTTTAAAGCAGATTGCTTCACAAAATATATCGAGGCTGTCATATGTAAATTATAGATAATTTGTAAAAATATCAGGCGCACTTTCTGCAGGATCAAGATTTAATTAAAAATTTAACTCATGGGAGAGCGAGATCGGAGCAAATGGGTGTCCGTTATAAATTGAAATGATGCAGCTTGTGATTTTATTATTGGATAATACTGTTCCTGATTTTACTCATGAATGCAACCTTTTAGGTAAAGCAAGACAAATTCAAGGGCTGCTATTGAACCTGCATGGTACTGGAAGCGCTCGCGCGCGCGCACACATAAATCATATATATATATATATATGCCTCCAGTACCATGTTAGATAAAGGTTATGTCATCCTACTTGATTGGGTAGGATTTCTTCACACATTTGCATTTAGATCTTTATACCAGAAGATGTGAACTCATGGGGAAAAATCTCTAATCATTAATAAAGACACCACCTTCATTGATGTTTGGAAGAGTCCAGACAAGGTTGTTGAGAAAGTTCTAGCCTTTCCATATTATGAACTCACTGTTAAAAGTTCCTTTTTTTTTAAAAACTCTGAATCACAAAGGAGACAAGATAATAAAGAGTGATATGGGTGAAGGCAGAGTGATAAGGATAATGTACAAAGATGAGGAGGAAATAACTGTGTTGATGTTGGAATATTTCACATATAATCATATTCATATGCATCTTCTTGAGGGTTTTTGCAAACTCTAGGAGATCCTGCCTGAGATCTTCCTGACCCAAAGGAACATGCTCCCTTTTGTTTAGTATTGTCCACTTTATCTCATTTGGAAGGATCCTCATTTTGAAAATGCTAAATTTAATGTTTATTTATTTTAGGGGCTTTGCTCCTCCTAGTCTGTCTGTTTGGAAGCTGTCGTAGGAGTTGATGTCATGGGGGGTAATCAAAAGAAGACATGTAATTGTGCGGGGGAATCATTCTCAGTCAGCCCCCTGTTTACATTAAAATATCTCATTGCATGTGATCCCAGAAAATGTTAATATGACCAAAGATATTATATGGCCTTTGAGAATTTAGGACGTCAAAAACTCTCAATCTCTCTGCTTACATGTCTCTTGTTCATATAAAAAATCACTGTTTAATATCTGGAGCTTTCTTTATATCATCAGATTAAAGAACTAGAAGGATATTCTAGCTAAGATTTCACTGTTTGTACCATTTTTTTGTGTGTGTTCAAACTGCAAATAGAAAGTGTTTGGAAATATTTTTTCTCCAAATCTCATAACTAAAGCATGAGAATAGATTTTGAATTACACGTTCTGGGTCTTGCATCAATTGGGCAGTTAAAAGAATATTTAAAAATTTTCCAAACACTGACCTTTGGTTTTTCTTATCACACTATTCCAGCCTTAGAAACTCATAATTATTTTGTTAATTAAGATATTTAGTATCCATCCGATCCTTTATGTAAGATCAATTTTAATGAATAAATTGAACTACAAAGTGGATCGGAGGAGTTGTTAAAATCAAAAAACTGAATAAATGTTTTCTAATAAGTGCAGGCCTATTTAAAGGATTAAACCACCTTCAATTAACAATTGCATTTTCCCCTTTCTTTCTTTCTCTTGTGTAGATACCCTAAATATTAAAACAAGGTCAAGTCATTGCTTAGCTGCACTCAATCAAATAGGATAATGCATGTCTCCTTATGTTCCAACAGTGGATAGCTTTGTCTATAATATATTATAATAAACACATAACTTAACCTAACTTCTGATAAATAATTGAACTTCTTCTGAAATGGGACTCTTCCACGTGTCCATATTTAAAAAAGGGGTCAAACTAATGAGTCATACTAATAAGCTAAGACAAATCAAACAGATACAGAAATAAAAAAAAACACAAAACAAAGAAAAGGTTGATGAAGTTAGCGTGTCAAATGAATGCTTAGCTGCGTTCCATAAGAAATCTCTGGATAAGAATCTCTAAAGATAAAAGAGTATTGGCAAAACGTTTCTGCTATTCCAACCACCACCTAAAACTAAAACCTTCAATCCCAATACGTGTGTGTGTGTGTGTGTGTGAAACTCACAACACAAGCCTTCGTATCTTCCAAACACGTGTCTGTGGCATCATCTGATCTGCTATTTCTGTTTGTGACCATATCCTATTTAGTTTCCGTGTTCCCATTTCTAAGAACAACACCTTCATGTGTCTCTTTCTCTGTCAAGGATATGAACATGTCCTAAGTACTATAAAACCCATAAGGGCGTATATGCACACATGTATTGCCACCTTTGGATTCAGAAATCACACTATTAATTTTGTTGTTTCTTTTCGATGATTCAGAAGTGAAGCTGATCTTAGTGAACATAAGGTTGTGCTGCTTATGACAATTCATATGGATTGGTCTAGAAACCTATGACACTTATATTGTTAATCCAACAAGTGTTTTTAGGGTAGTGAGAGATTTTAAATCTGCACAATATAATCTCCATTTAATAATATTTTAGGTTACAAATGCTCTTCATAAAGAGTACACGAAACATAAATCTTCTTCTCTAGTTTATACCATTACAGAAAACTTTATCATCAAGTCAAAGTCTCCATATAAATTACATTGAAGTCACCTTAGACATTAAAAAAAAATACTCAGTAATGGTCTTAACTCCTAGCCAGCTATACTTGATGAACAAAATTCCCAAGACTACAACTTGCAGCATTGGATAACTAGCTAGGTGACTTCAAACTCACGCTATGCATGTGCCTACTAATTAGCATATAATCTCTTCAAGTGGACCCTGAGTTAAGGAAATTCAAGTCTTGTACAGTATTATTCATCAACTTGCGTTAATTCTCAGAGCCCAATAGATAGGATAAGCCAAATTATATTGACCCCAGGTCATGAAAATCTTGTATCAAACACACCAGGACACTTTTTCTTAACCAATCATATCATGACACTCTACATATCTCCACTCAATATTGTTCCACAATGTTCCTGTTCTTGTTCCATTGTCGGCAGAACAAGGAACTTGAACTGTTTGAGTCAGGTTAAATAACAATGCATTCTTAATGACCTTTGCGAAGGATATAATAAAACCAAAACATTATTGGAACCAGAAGTGAAGTTTTTTGTGGTTGGATATTATATACAGATAAAAGTTGATAAAGCAAACGACAAGGTCAAATTAAAGTCAATTACGTGGCGTGGTTGAACTTGATTGAGCTTATTGCATTCCTCAATGTTGGCTGCTTAAAACAGAAATGTGAACTGTACATGTGTTATGCGGAAAAATATCAAGGAAGAAACTCTCTTAAAAGACTCCTCTTAACATAAGACTCCTGTCAATGAAATTATAAAGTAGCGTCAACTAAAGAGAGCTCATTTCGAAAACTAGCCTGCTGGGTGGGAGAACTCTTAAACTTATAAATCATTTTTGTCTTGTGATTTGTGAGGTTCTCTTAGCTAGGACTCATAACAACATGCTAGCACAGATTGGTGGTTGGCATAAACTTTGTACTAGCCAAAGGACCACTTATGTTTGGTTGGAGGGAAAATGGAGGGAAATAGGGAGAAGAGAATATTAGAAACAACAACTTCCAAAATATAGTGGAAAAGTTTACTTTTTTTTATAGCTTCCTTTCTTCATATTCTTTCCTCTCTAATTTTTCCCTCATCCAAACATTGGGTTAATGATGCAACCTTAATTTTCAGTGCCTAAAATTTTTCCATTTCTTTTCTTTTAAATTTTATTCAACCAATTAAACATAAGTGCTGTATCTTGCAACACAAATTGACATAATCATCATCATCATTTGCTGAATATATATATCCTTTTACTTGAAGCATTCGTATTCAAGGCACTGTTACATATTAAATATGGTATTGTTTCTAATAGAAATTTGAATATTAATTTGCATGTTATGAGAGATCAGCCATTTTCTCTAAGCCAGTATCCTGTTGGTACTACTTGATATCAAGACGTGGAATGATGTGTACCATTGCTTGGGGTCCTAGACTGGACTTCTTGTGAAGATGGAACATAGAATTGGGCTGATGTCATTTCAAAAAGAGCCCAACCCAATTTTCGAAGCAAGTTTAAAACAGAAGTCCAAATCCATCTGAACTTGGTTAATGTGTATTGAACCAAAAAAAAAAAAAAGGTTAGCCGTATCTTCCATATTTATTAGTATTAGTTAAGTAATTATTTAATTAACATTAATTAAAACTAGTACATGCTATGATTCATGATTTAACCAATAAAATCGCTTGCAAGCACATATTAATTACATTTTTTATGACTTGATTTTGGTTTTATGCCAACCATTGTTTGTCACAACAACTGATTTGGAAACTCTTGTTTGAAACAAAAATATAATATTTTTTTCTGTCATGCAACAACAAAATTTTTAAAATTGAACAAGCAAATTAAAGTGGATAGAAATGAATCCACCATCTGAAACATCTCATAACATTGGTTACGAGAATACTCTGGAGCTGGGTGACCAGCACCCTACACAATGCATTCATGTTATATATATAAATATATAAAAAAAGATACTCTTTCCAAAACATTATATAATACTTTAGTGTTGCATATGTTAATCGATATCCACTTGCCTTCTCATCATACTTTCTGGTATATCTAAACAAAAGGGAATACAAACAATATGAGTATTAAGGAATGGTTAGTTAATTACGGAGGAAATGATGAATAATTAATTAACACCACTATTAGTATTAATATGAATATTATATGAGACTGTCAAATTCAGAATTTTAAGCCACGTGTGTGTGGCCACGTATGGAACCACGAAGTCTCGGTCTCCACTGATAAAATAATTCCATGGAAACAAAATAAAGAAATTGTTACCCAAAAAAAATCCAGAGCGAAATAATACACGATGGGGAAACTCTAATTTCAATTAATTAATTACGTAACCCAGATAGGTGAAGTCGCCAATTTTCGCCTAACTGTGAAAATATTCGAATTAATTTCACACAAAATGAGATTTATAACATCAAGTCACAATTTCAAAAATCGTGGTAGCAAAATGATGTGTCAGCATAGGAGGATATTTTTTAATAGAAAAATTATAAAAAAATCTAAAATAAGGAGCTTATTTACTTCATAATTCCTATTTATACACCATCCGTCCTCCCCTATTTAGATATTAAAAAGGATTTATAGGTGATTATTATTTTTTATTTGGAACCCATTTATAGTTGGTTAACACTGACTACTTAGAAATTTTATTGGCTACAAAGAACATCTATATTTTTATTTTCATACACAAAAATCACTAGTGCTCTTACAGACATACAAAAAAATGCGGACGCTCTAATTTAAGTACCAGTTAACAATAAGATTATTGATTGAAAATTGAAAGTCGGGTGTGTGTTAGTTGGAACTAATTTCCCTACTAAGCATTAATGTCTAGTTATATTTTTAAAAGTAACAGTTAATAGATTATTTTTATTTTATATTCTTTTTAAGAAATATTTATTCTTAAAACAATAAAATCTAGATTTGAACCAGGTTTAATTAAAACTAATCTCTTGGCACTTGCTTGCTCAGTAGAGAAACTGATTCAGTGCGGATGAGTACAGATGTAGGAAAAAAAGAAGCATACCCATTAACGAGAACTCATAACTCTGAGTGAGCCATGGATGAACCTCAAACAACAGATTCTACGTCGTAAATGTAAGACTCAGTAATCTTGGTAAGCCTCCATCGTATTGTGAATTGATGCACACAATATATTAAACTTGTTTGACAATTTTCCCCACACACACACACGTGTGTCTATATATATATATATATATATATATGTGCGCGCGCGTGCGCGCAATTTAGAGAGACATTAATTAACTACCTATCTCATGCACGATTCCACCGAAGAACAGCCTGGGCCTCCGGTGAACCAGAAGAAGAGAGGGTTGGTTGCGGACTCGATGAAGCAGCAGAACAGCTCTGGATCATTCACACTTGCATATCTGAATCACAAACAAGAAATGAAACGGAAGAATAACGAGTGGTGAACAGTTTCATTTTCTAGTGATAAATCCCCTTAATACTTTTGTAACCTGTGAAACCCCCATCAAGAGACTTAATGACTTTGTTGGCCCTCCCTTAATATAAATAGGAGGCCATTGCATTGTATTGAGATCATACTAGAATTGAGGATTGAGAGCATTTGCAAGAGTCTTAGTGTGAGCTCTTCGGTTTCTATACCTTTTTTGGTATTAGAGCCTAGTTGCAGAGTGAGGGAGCCGTTTAAAAAACGCCCAGGGAACGAAGTTGTAGAGAAGCATACCAAGGGGTCACTGCAAATCTCGAAACTTGAAGTTCCAGGCCTTTTTCAGCAAAACAGACGTTGCAATCATGCTTAGGAGGTCAGAAAATCCAGGATTGGAGTTTCCCGTGTGGAGAGGATCATCCACGCACCTCCACTCGCCGTCATCGGTTAGACACGTGCCGCACGCGCCTGCTGGAGGTTGAAGACGACGACGTCATCCGCCACATCAGCCGTATCGTCCAGTCAGCGCTACCTCATCCATTCATTGCCTGACACGTATCACTGTCTGCCACGTAAACAGTCCTAGTCAACCAACCTTTCGGTTCCTATTACCATTTTTGGTATCAGAGCCTGATTCCAGAGAGGGAGCAGCCTGAAAACATTCAGAAAGCGGAGTTACAGAGAAACAAACAGGAGAGGGTCATTGCCAGTCTCGAAACTCGTGCTTCCAGTGACTTTTCAGCCAAACAAACATGTCATCGTGTTTAGAAGGTTGAAAAACCCTGGATTGGAGTTTTCCGTCAATGGGATGACATCGCACACGCCGTCACGCGCCACCACAGGAGAGCCACGCTCTGTCACCACCGTTCCACGCGCCGCACGCGCCTGCTGGAGGTTGAAGACGCTGACATCATCTGACACGTCAGCAAACCTGCCCAGTTGTTACATGTCAATGAGTTGTAAGCTGAGTTGTAAAGGAGATGTTAAATAAAGAATGCATTCAAGATAGTTTGTTATACGGTTAAAGGTCTTGAGCCTATAAAAGAGAAACGCGCATGTAAAGAACGTGTTGAATAGAATACACTGAGTTTCTGTTCCTTCTTTCGTTGTCTCTTCTTCCTTCCTTTCGTGGCTCGTACCAACTGGTATCAGAGCCAATCTGATGATGGGGCTGGACACACATCTAGTTCGGGTCGTATGGAGCCGTGCCGCACTACTTCCCTCCGACGAAGCAAACTCGTGTTGAATTTCCAAGATTTGACGGATCTGATTTCCGCGGCTGGGCATACCGTTGTCGCTAATTTTTTCTTGTTGATGCCACACCACCCGAACAGAGGGTCTGACTAATCAGTATTCACTTGGAAGGCAAAGCTCTCAAGTGGCATTTGATCTTTATGAAGACATGACGCGATGAAGATATCTCCTGGGAGAGCTATCTGTCACACATGAAGGCCCGTTTCTCAAATGCTATGCACATTAACCCCATGGTCCAGCTCAAGCAACTCCACTAGATCACCTCCATGAAAGAATACATTGAGACCTTCGATGACCTCCTAACTAAAGTGGACATTCCCGAGCACGTCGCTATGGATTGCTTCCTAGACGGATTGCGTTTGGATATTCAATCGGCGGTGGATGCGTTTAAACCGCCTAATCTGGCCAGTTTGATGCAGATGGCCCGTATTCAGAAGCGTACGATCAATGCGTGGCGTCGTTTACCTCTTTCGTTATTAACCCTAGGGCGTGCATTCATTAACCCGCCACCCCATGTTATGGCACCGAGATCCTCCATTCCCTTCTGTTATCACTCACAGACCCTCAAGAGTCCAGTCACAGGCACCACCGCTTCAGCATCATCCTCCAACTTCTCTGTGACAAAGCCACCATCAAGTTATCTAAGAGAGAAATGGAAGACCGTCGTAGACGTGATCTCTTTTATTGGTGCAACGACAAGTACACAAGCTCTCACAGGTGTAAGGAGTCCCACGTCATGCTGCTGGTGGTTCACGATGCCGAGGACGAGGACTTCATCGATGTTGCCGAGACCTTGGAACAGGGACACACTGAAGCTGCCGTTAATGCCATTCTTGGCGAAAGGAACGCATCCACGCTGCGCATTGAGGGTTTTGTAAAGAAACAATGGGTTATCATTCTCATTGATACAGTGAGCTCGCACAACGTGGTCAACGCGATGTTGGTCAAACGGCTGCACCTGCCATGCCATTCTAATTGTACCTTCGTGGGAGTTGCTGGCTGTAGAACTATCACAGTGGACAGAAGTTGTAGAAACCTTTAATGGGCTATGGCAGGCACCACCTTCAATGCGGATTTCATTGTCCTCGATGTGGGCCAGTTTGACACGATTTTGAGGGCCCAATGGCTTCGGCAACTGGGCAGGATTGCCTTGGATATGGATAAGCACTTCATGGCCTTTTCTCTTTTGGGCCACTATTATGAACGATACGGAATGGCTACTCCGGTAGATGGACCTATGGAAGTTTAGCTGGGGTCACATGATCTGGCATCTGTCCAAGAACTATTCCTCGTCCAAGTTGGAACAGGAATCCCAGATACCTTGCTCAGTGTCCGTAAGGTCTCTGAACTGCCACCCCTAGTCGCGGTTAACAGAGCTTTTATCCTCATTCTCTAACATTTTCACGGAGCCAACGTCCTTACCACCACAACATGCTTTTGACCACCACATTCCCTTGACATCTGACCGCCACGTGAGCTGTCGCCCTTACCACCATAGAAGGCTCAGCAACGGATGATTCACTAGGCAAACCGGCATAAAACAGAGAGAGAATTTGTTGTGGGCGATGTCGTCTTTCTCAAACTACAACCCTTCTAACGGAACTGTTTGACTAGTTCTTCCTTTCACAAGTTAGCGGCACGCTATTTTAGCCCCTTCAAAATATTACGGTGAATGGGTAAGGTTGCATATGAGCTCAATCTGCTGCCAGGGAGTCAGATTCATCCCGTGTTCCACGTCTCCTTGCTCAAAAGGTCACCTCGTTCCGGGGCTACTGTCATTACATCTCTGCCCCTGTTTGACGACGATGGGCAAGCTGTCAAGGAGCCGTTAGCCGTGTTGGGGCATAAGCTGGTTCGCCGAGGCAATCTCCCTATTACTCAAGTTCTAGTACACTGGAAGTATACGAACGTAGAAGACGCCATGTGGGAGGATCTGGATGTTCTTCGTCATTAGTTTTCCCAATTCCCCGTGACAGCTGTTGTTGTGGACGATGTCTCTCCCATCCTTGTGGACAAGGATTTTCTTTGAGGTAGGGGGTATTTGTTACGTGTCAATGAGTCGTAAGCTGAATCGTAACTGAGCTATTAAATAAAGAACACATTCAAGATAGTTTGTTATACAGTTAAAGGTCTTGAGCCTATAAAAGAGAAACGCGCATGTAAAGAACATGTTCAATAGGATACACTGAGTTTCAGTTCCTTCTTTCGTTGTCTCTTCTTCCTTCCTTCCGTGGCTCGTACCACCAGTCAGCGCCAGCTCATCCCACACATTGCCTGACACGTGTCATTGTCTGCCACGTAAACAGTCCCAATAAGCCAAACTTTCGATTTCTATACCAAGAAACCAATTGCTTAATTCATAACATATATATGACAACGAGTGGCAAATGAAGAGCACCGTGTTAATTAGGACATCATGAAATATATAAATACAAACCTAGTTTGGAGGCTAAAGGGAAGTTCACCATCAAAGCCAGGCAAATGCTTCACAGGTTCACCGAAAAATGCTACGTTGGCCGGTAAAACTAAAACAAGAAGGAAGATGCTGGGGGAATATTTTTGTTGTCATACTCCTTCAATTATAATTTATAGCAAATATTTTTTTCTGAAAGGTGCCTTATATTATGGAGTAACCGACTAACCATGGGTATATGAAAAAAAATTATGTCATACTCCTTAAAGTTATCAAATACCTTAAATAAAATAAATAGCCACGTTTTGGAAAGGCAATTCGCCATGGTAACCAGGCAAATACTTGACAACCTCACTGAAAAATGCAGAGTTGGTTGATAGAACCAGAAAGAGAAGGCAAAGGAGACCCTTGTTTTTTTTTTAAAACCGTTGAAAGAATGACCTTTGGTTAAAATATATTTTAAAAAATAATTTTTGTCCAAAATGCATTTTAGCAGAATACATTCTGCCAAAAAGAAACTTTTTATTCAGAACGTATTTTAAAATAAAGAGTTGTTAAATACTAAAATCTGTAAGCTAATAGATTTTTGGATCCAAAATGTACGTTGGACGAGGGAAGGAATTGACACGCACAACAACCATTTTGGTGACACGAAGATGAGTGAACAAGTGGATCCCATGGTGTTGTGGCAAATTACATATCACCATAAAGCAAATTTCATCAATTAACTAAATGCACACAGGAGTGGAATCACATTGGCATCACACTACAAGCCCGCTTATATAATCATTAGAAGAATAATTTTTGATGAGAATACTTTTAAAAAATAAAAATTTGTTTGGATAAACATAAAAGTGACTTAAAATAAAGTGAACCTCATAAAATAATATATATACATATATTTTTATTATATGTTACGATAAAATTAGGGGAAAATAAATGATAAAAAGTAGTTAAAACGTTTCATGTCGCCATTTGAAATATACCAGCTTAAAATTTTAACATCTAGATCGCGACTTAAAGTATCCTATGTTGCAACTTGTAATATTAAAGCAGCGATCTGGAATACATTTCAGATAGAATAAGCCTTTTCCCTTCTCCCCATTATGCATTTTCCTTAGAATCTGTCCATTCTTTTCCCAAAATGCATTCAACCTCCTGTAATTCATTCCTGATGGCACAATCGGTTTGCCAAAATGTCTTCCTCTATGCAATATTTCTTTTCCCGTTTTGTAACTTCTCAAATTTCCTTAATGTCATTTAGAACTTTCCTTAAAAAAACGTGTGGAATTTGAAACAAGCCGTCAAATTTCTAATGAAAATGATTTTTGCAAAAGAAGATTCGTGTTTAAACTTGGGGTGATGTGCGGCGTTTGGTTTTGGCCGGAGCTAATTATCATGAGATCCTAACAAATGAACTTAATTATCAAAAAGTCTCAATAATTAGTAAGGGGTATAAACATATTATCATTTTTTATATTATAACTTACTATTATATGCTTCTAATTTCTTATCGAACTTTTAAATAATTAAATATCTTCTTTGATAACTTATGTTGATTCCACAACCATTTTAATTAATTCATATATACTAATAAAATAGATAAAATCATTAAATTTATTATAAAATTCAAGTTATTTGCAATATTATTCATATTAACTAATTCTTCTCAACTAAAAAATAAATCACTTTCTACCACCTCGTTAAGATATAAAGAGTGAGTTCACTCAACTATTGCTATTGCTATTGCTGAACAGAAGCAAACAAAGAAGATATCATTATTGCAATAGTTCACTATTTTCATCAAGAGCTGTGTCATGTACCTTTTGATGTCATTATTGCATGTTTATCCAAAAACAGAAAAGAAATCACTTAAATTTTATAACAAATATACTGATTTTAACTATTTTTATTTATAAGTATAAATTAGTTAAGAATATATTAAATTTAAGATTGAAGTGATATAATATTTGTTTTATTGTCAAAGCGATACTTGGATTCCCAATGATCATACTATGAGTCTATGACATTAAACATAAAATGTTCTCAGGCATGGTCCACAATACCCACTTACCAACTAAAAAAGACAAGCACTGTCCAAACTCTGTTTCCCCTGTTTTTTCCTCTCATGGATCAGAGGTCAGCACTAACAACCCTCATAAAAACTGCTCCTTCTTATTCACTCTTTGCTTTTAAGTTTGATTTCAAGCTAATGCGCTTTTATATATCTATGTACGTATGCGTGTGTGCGTGTAAGTAAATATGTGTGTGTCGAGCTTTGAGATAGAAGAGTGAGATTATG
>JANTPZ010003284.1:0-16668 GCA_025593235.1 Vachellia pachyceras
GTTGCAGAGGGAGCGGAGGCTTTTCCGGCCTTGACATCGACAGAAAGCTTCATGCCACCACTACAATGTCCAGGAATTGAACATATGAAGTAGTGAGTGCCGGCGGTCTTCAGGGCAATGGTGGTGGCTCCACTGCTGTCCGTAGAAATTGAATTTCCGGTGCTGCAGGATTTGTAGTCACTCTCTTTAACTTCGTCCACTGTGTGCCCCGCTCCATAGTTAAACACTGCGAGGTACGTCACATTCCTTCAGAATACGATAATTTTCAAACACACGAAATCATGGTTAGTTAATACTTAAGAGCAGTGTGTGTTGGACCTTACCGATAGAATCGCCGACTTGGAAGGTCTTGCCGCTAGCCCAGGTGCCATAGTCAGCACCGATGGTCCAACCAGAGGACTCTCCGACGGTGTAGACTTTCGCCAGCGCTGGCAGGGCCATGTTGAAAGCGACGAACAGACACAGAATCAAGACGTTGGTGAGTGCCATTGTGTAGGAGATAGAAGGGAACAGAAGAGGCTCGGTCGCTTTGAGACAGTGCGGTAGAATGCTTTTGCTTATATAGGTGTGTAGGGAGGGGTTGGGGTTGTTACGGATAGGTCCACTTGTTCTTATCTTGCATGAGGGTAGCTTGTGTTACACTTCACACCTAATTTGCAGAGAAAAGGTGTTTTGCTCTTTCCAAATTATAATTATAAAATAGTGGTTGAAAGGAATTATTCTGTTGCAATCACCTTGTCGTTGACATAATCTACCTGTGAGCTCTCTGTTATGATAGATTGCTAATTAAGAAAAAAATCAACACAAAGTTTGACTACGACAGATCAATTTCGTTGATATCTCAACTTTAATTTCTTAGATCGAGTGTATGCTTGTCCAATTCATAAGGATAACTACAAAATGAAGATGGCACTTTAGAAAATGAGTGTTTTCTTAAAGTCTACACATCGGCAGTCAACAAAACTTTCTAGACTGTGTATAAAGAACACATCGGCACTGTTCTGTGTTATATTTTCTTTAACGTTTAAATGAAGTAGGTAAAAGGTTATAATGCTTTTAGAGGAATTGAGAAGTGGGGTTTGAATAAAATGCCGTGTGAGGTAAAAAAGGTTGGAGAAGGAGGCAAACGTTGCAGTTACATTAACATGGAAAAGCTTGAGATGGAAGCAAGAAGGAAGAGGTCAGATCAAGAATGAGGATGAATCTTGATCTTAACTGCCTACCTAACACTGGTTTGCAAGGTCATCTGTACAGTACAGAGGCTCTTAGGCCATGAACCCATAATGGCATTAGGTCTTGAACCCTATAATAATACCCCCATAAGCTTTCTTACTGTTTCAATAAACAAAAAAAAAAGTATAATTGTTTATCGTCCATTATCTATTTCAATAATGAATTAGTGTTAATTGGGGATATAGGGTCCATTGTATTCCAAGTGCCCGGCTATTAGGTTGGGCGCTATCATTATTGACAGGAGCGTGAGAACCAGGCAGAAAGTTATGCCAAAAACATTTTTTGTAACATATATTTGTGTTTCTTTAAAAAAAAAGTTTTATGAATGAATTTTGAATATGACAATCTTTTGAAAGGCATATCAAGTTTTATGTTATTAAAAAATAAGAAATCGTATTTTGTAAGGTGAATATTTTGCCATTGACAGCAGTGTCTGCGTATGATGGAGAAGTTTATATGGGAGAGAAAGATTCCTTTCACAAGTTTATAATACAGCGAGTCCAATAATAGGATATGCATGTAGCTAAAAGATATCATTATATAGGAGTTAATAATTGCAGTGTTTAGGTTACTACTTACTGGACAAACAGATGCCAAAAAAGGTTAATAAAGAATGATACTTGAATACAGTTTTACAGTTTTCAGTATTAAACTGACGTAATGATGAGATCATGATTTGATATGAACTTTGTTTTCTTTGGAGGTCTTCATCATCCTCCCTCAGACAAATTCTCTGGGTTATCCAACATCCATAAGCAAGAGCATTAATAAGAAACTACTCCTGCGATAATATTTCCTGAGAATTTTCGTTAATGGTGTGTTGCCACAGCATTGCAGTTTGGAGATTATAAGCTGAATACAATTTCCTGTCAAACTTCTTTCTACCGAAGTATGGTAATTGAATTGATCATCAGTAACCATTGCAAGGGGGAATGTGCTGAATTGCTGATCAAATACAACTGTCAAGAATATTACAATTCCGCCGAAGAATGATCAGCAACATTCTTACAAGAAATATGCACTAATAAACTCTATCAGGAATCAGAAAAATTATCGGATATTTTACCCTGAAGAAACCAATCAGGACTGTCAACAATACAAGTAACATCACTTCTTATGCATTCTAGAGTCAGGAGAGTTAGTTTGTAAAGGTGACAAAGGTGTTCTTGCCGCATCTACATCCTCGAAATCAATCTCTCTCTCAATTGGGCTACCTGTCTTGGGACTAGACTTTCTCTTGTTCGACTGCAAAATCCAAAAAAATTAATGAGAGTCGTATATTCACATCACAGGCGTAGAAAAAGAAACGAAACGAAACTGCAGTTGCAATATATTTGCATGATTTTCTTTAGTCTAATCTTTCTCACCTTGGCAGATGCACTGCTGCTATGTTTCCCCCCAGAACCAAGATGGTTCCTTTCCTTTAACTTCAGTAGCCTTTTGTTCTCCTTGTTCAATATGTTATTTTCTTCAGACAGTAATTTGACCTGCATGTAGTATAATTGTTCAGAAGTTAATCAAAACCAAAATAATGATAGGAAAGGTTCACAAAATGGTCAATAAATTCTCACCTCCTCCTCAGCCCTGTCAAGGTTAATCCTGAGATGCTCCTTATCTTTCTCAAGTGACTTCACTTCAGAAACAAGAGACAAAACTTTCCGCGTTGATGGCTTTATGCTACCACCATGTAATACAAGTTTATAAATATCAATTAACAGAGACTGGAATGATAAAAAGATGTTAGCTCTAACACTTATGTGCTACCACCATGCAATACAAGTTTATAAATATCAATTAACAGAGACTGGAATGATAAAAAGATGTTAGCTCTAACACTCATGTGCTAGTGCTGCTTTGGTTGTATGACATTAGACGTGTAAGCTAAAATTGGCCAAATGAGAACAACACATAAAGAACATGGGAACAGAAGATAAGACCAGAGGCTACGAGGGCTACTACTCACCAGTTCCACATTGTTAACAACTTCTGACAGTCTTCATTCCCACTGTTTGCCTCCAAGAACGTATATGCAGAAGCAACATCCTTATTTGTAACCTTTGACAGCAAGGCGTCAAGTAAAGTCTCTTCCACTGCTGTGCCATTAGAAGATGCACCATCCTTGAAGAAAAAGCAAATATCTGTCAGGCAATATCCGCAACCAAAGGAGCCAGCACTTGCAACAGTGGTTACCAAATCACTACTGAAGGATTGTAATTATAACAAAACAATACTGGTGTACTCCTGTACTAAAAGTTTGCTAATAATGATAGCTGATGGTTGCACGTCATCATTATGATGACCCCTATAATTAAGGATCATTTAACAGAAGCCAAAAGTCAATAATGTGATTCTGATATGAAGGGTAAACAATGCATCATAGATATAATAAGTGAGCATACAAAACGAATTGAATCTCAGTGATCGATGCGATAAATGGAAATCAAAATTAAATTATACTATTATAAAACACTAGATGCAGCAGTTTTCACTCATATGTCATTGCTTCAGACAAATGCTAGCAACTCCCACCTCTGATGCCCTCCATGGAAGGAAGAGAATGATAGGACTGTTAGCAAAATTAATTAAAATATTGATTAAGGTACATCACTATATCCTAACATAGCTTGATGTGTTTGGTGCATGACTAGTGTGGAGGTTGCTCAATTAATGGAGTCGGTTTGGGTGCTTATCTCTAACTTGTAGGATTGGTTAAGGCTTAGAGTTTATTTGCATATAGATATGTTCTGGTAATGAGTTAAACGAGTGCAAGAAGAAGAAGGTATTTTCCCACTCAATTGTCTGAGATGCTCATATGGTTGCTTTTCCCCAGAAAAACGTACTTTTCTATTATTTTTCTCACATCAAAACAAAACCAAAAAAAATTGCCCATCCAATCCAGACATCTATTCTCTAATATGACTTATAGCAAGTAGCAATAGAGAACTGAACACTATCTAATGCTTTATTGAATTTCAGCAAATAAAGCATATATAGTTAAAAGGCACACATCGAGGAGTGCACTTAGCTATTACAGAAAATGGTGGGTGAAGTTCCAAAGCCATTTCTATCAGTTAGTAATTTCCAACGAAAGTACATATTTTTCAAGTTAACAGGAGATCTTAGTCACTCATTAAATTGAAAGGGAAGGCGTATCTTTTGATGGACACAACAGGAGCATGGTTAAGGAAATTGATGATACCGATCGCATATTGTACTCATGCTTGTAGTACTGGAATTCTTCCAATAACTTTCTTAACTCCTCTTCCAACTGTTGTGCACGGAACTCTGCCTCCTTTGCCCGTTCATCAGCTTCGTTTCCAAATTCCATCAACGCTTCCCTGTCGCGATCATAGAGCGAGCATTCTCTTTCCCATTTATGACATTGACTCAACAGATTAGCACACTCGGAAGCCAATTTCTGGTTCTCCTCAACGAATTTCTTCAGAGCTTGAGCGTTCATTGCCGCTTCAGACTAATCAAAGTATAACAATCGATTTTGAGAA
Source organism: Vachellia pachyceras (assembly GCA_025593235.1). Taxonomy (NCBI): domain Eukaryota; kingdom Viridiplantae; phylum Streptophyta; class Magnoliopsida; order Fabales; family Fabaceae; genus Vachellia; species Vachellia pachyceras. The sequence continues at coordinate 4,737 of JANTPZ010003284.1, forward strand.
CCAAATATACAGAAAACCAACAAAAAATTGATGAGGAGAATGGTAAAGCAGACCTTAACGCGGTCAATCATTAGATCTTTCTCCTTTAATTTGGAGAGTAGGGAAAGGCGCTGCTGGCGTAGTAGCAGTTGCGACTCTTCGGAGGCTCGAAGTTTCGATTCTAAAGTCGCCAACGAAACCGGAAGACCCAAGGAGTCGTCGATGGATTCTTTGAGATAAAGATCTATCTCTCGAGGAAGATCCATGTGGATGTTCAAAACACAAGTGCTTGAACAGTCTGAAGAATTTCGAGGGTTTTAACAGGTGATGAAGACGCGATTGCTTTCACGGCCAGGTTCGGAGTGAAGGCTTGAAGCCGTGTGTAAGATTCAGATTACAAGATTGAGAATTCTCAGATTTGGAGGCTGTTAACACTCCCTTCCGAAAATCAAAATCTATACAAAAAGGAAGGGGCTTTGATTGCAAGTATGAAGACACAAGACTCGAGAGGTTTGCTTGTCTCTCTCGCTCAGGGTCAGGGAATTTCAAATTGAAAGGGCTGACCGTTGGAATGGGATTTTAAATGCCAAGAAGCAGAGCCCATAATGAGCTGACACGGAAGCATATCAATTCTTTTTAAAAAAAGTCAAACTTTTTTTTATTGTTACCCACTTATTTGTGTTTTTCACGGAAATTTTAGGCGGGGTTGGGCTCACCCACAAATGAAGGGTAGGGTAAAATCTCCCTTCCTCTTAGATTATATCAATATTGGGTAAGACAAACCGTTAATCACCCTCAAAAGTTTACCTAAACATTCAAGAGTTAGAATACTTCCTCAAATATCGTGTTGGGGGGATTAAACCTCCTTCCGTTTGGTGGGGAGGGACAATCCTTGCCATAGACCCGGACGATGGGGTTACCCACTTATTTGTGTTTACTTTGAGTTTTCAAAAAACGTTTTCGAATTTTGAGAGCGGATCCTGGGCCAAAAACGAGAGAAGGGCAAGCTTGACCCAAAAGGTACAAGGCATTAAATCAATACAGAGGCCCAGCCTGGAATTTTATCTTTTATATATTTTTTTGTAAATTTAAAGAAAAAGACACAAGGTATGTGAAACTTGACTAAAATTTTAACAATATTTTTTTTTTGGTAAATGGCACGTGGAGAAGGAAAACTGCACGGGTCATATTATTTAAATTTGCTAGACGATTAATTCCTGAGTCTCCATTTTGATTGACCAAATAAAAATATTGAAGTACTGATTTGTCAAAGTAGTACCAAGACTGAGTCAGGTTATAGACTAGTCAAAAATTAATAAACACAAGCCAATCCAAATGCTGCCATGGCTGTGAAAGTCAAAACACAAATACACAATAAAGCTCGGATCCATGGCTAGTAAGCCAAAGCCAATAAATTTAAATTGCGTAACCCATCGGGAGATGATGAGGTTATGGGTGTTTTTGAAAATCTGTTGGAAGTAAAAAGTTTACAGATTTTGATATGTTTTTTAGATATTGAGATGCTTTTTATGAATTTTAAAATGCATTTTATCTTAATTTACGTACATAGTTGAAAAAAAGCTTTTCCAAATATAAACATGTGTATCATAAGCAGTCATTTTTGGAATTAGGGTGCTAATTATAAAGTAGAATTCTAGACCTCTGACGTAGTTCTCTGGAGCAAGATGAAATGAAGAAATCCCATTTTTCTTGAAAATTAACGATGACGTATACAAATAATATTACTTTTCTCACCCGCAAAAAATACATATGCTTAATACACACACACACACACACATATAATGACTTGGCTGGCTTAATATATATTCCATCAACCTGATCGGAAGAGTTTTTTCCCCTTTGAAAACGGAGTAAATTCAAGGATATCTATAAAATTACGTGTTATGCAGGGATCCATTAGTTGGTACAAAAGCCAAAAGATGTTTCCTGGAAATATGTTCAACCACAAGGCTTCAACAATCATAATATAAAAATGACATCGTCACTTGCATGAAAAAATCAAATAAATAACCTCAGATCCAAGTCCTGAAATATTTTGCATCCAATAATGAGAATGATGAAGCCCTGTTGACCATTTATTTACTTCTGATCTTCTCTGGCTTCTCCACTGACGACAGTCTTCTCTTGATGAGTGGTTGAATCGAGGAACGAATCTACCTGCAATCTCATCTCGTTTAATTAATAAATTAATCAATAATTGACACTTGGAATTGATATTAATGGAAACCAGGAGGGATTGATATATACTACTTGCTGGCAGTATATGTATAGTTTATTGGTTGCAATGAGTTGTAATAACAATGGGATAAAGATATAGAGGGAATAAAAGATTCGGTGAATCTGTGCTAAAGAGAAAACTAATGAAGAGTGAATGTTGAGAGCAAGATATACGGGTAAGCTAAATGTAAGAAGCGAACCTTTTCTAGGACATCTCCTGCGAGATGAGCATTTTCATCTATTCTTTCAGCCAATTCTTCAATGAACTCAGCAGCATCTTGAAGTCTGCCGTCAGGAAGATGCTTGGCGGCTGCTTCCGCCACATCGTCCACCCTCTCCGCTACTTCTTCCACCACGTCTGAAATTTCTTCCAATTCATCTATAGTTGTTTCAGCTTTCTCTACACATGATAATGTTGTTCCACGCACGGCCAATGTAAATAACTGCTATATATGCATGTTCTCTCTTTCATACATATTCAAAATGATATAATGTCCAGTTGTTAGTTAGTACCTTTCAGTTTCAGCAGGGACCCCCATTTCCCCTGAGAAAATGATACAAGTATGGCCACAATTGTTCCGAGAAGCCCAACCATGCCGCTAGAGAAATCGAGCCGATCATTATGAATTGAAGATTATTCAGATGAAACGAGAGGTTGAGTAAAATTGAGGAGGGATATTAAAAGCCTTACCAATGGGCAGGTGAAGGATCAACAGGAGCGGGGGCTTCTGGGGGTACAATGGCGTGGATGACCCCGTTGTTGCTGCATGATGAGTGGAGATATATATACATATATATATGGATGAGTTTTGACTGAAGAAGCGAGCAAATCTATCTAATATTGATCAAGTATATAATAGACGAACTTGTTTCTTCTAATACGAAATCCATCGCTGAAGTCCGGCAGTCGCGATATGTTGTGTTTTGGAACGGAGAAGCGATCATATTTGAGCTGTGAGATAAATCTGGGACCAAATTTTGAAGCTTGACGCCTGGAAAAAGTGGCTGTGGCTGCGCAACTGGATTGTTGAAGGAGGATAATCGGCGTGTCCATGTGGAAATCTAAATCTGAATCTGCAGATTTTGTAATTAAAGATGGCGTTGAAGAGGGAAGATGGTGGCCACTGGACAACCTAGAAGGAAGATGACATTTTCATGGTTTTAGCGATTGATATTCTCAATTTGTAGTCCGTCGACGCTTATATATTTTATTTTATTATGCATTGTCAACATATTGTACAAGTCTTTATCTACGACGGATCTCTTATTAAGGTTCTCGGCTTGCTCTATGTGTATGTTTCCTTCACGTACGTCATCTTGTACTTCTATTTTAAGTACTTCATCTTGTACTTCTATTTTTTTTTTTTTTTGATAAAGTAGGGGGAATTAATCCCAAGCTCATTAAGGCACAAAGCCCATAGATGGGAAGGGCAAAAATTGTAAGTTCCAATGAAGGAAATAGCTTCCTTGGCTAAGGCATCCGCAAGACAATTTTGTTCCCTATCCACGTGTTGAATACGCACAGTTCTTCCCTCCTGCATCATCCTTCTAATTTCAGTAACTCTCAAACTGACGACCTCCGTAGCTCTTTGATCAAGCAAAAGATCCACCAACTCCTTAGCATCCGACTCTACAATGATTTGCCTGAAGCCATACTCCGATGCTAATCTCAATCCTTCAAAGACAGCCTATTCTTCAGCTTCATAGGAATCACAATTTCCTAATTGCTTGGAAAAGCCCAACAGCCAAGATCCCAAATAATTTCTAATGACTCCCCCACAACCAGCTTTGTTTAAATTGCGTGACATAGCACCATCTACATTGACCTTAACCCACCCACAACTAGGGGGATTCCAATTACACCTTTGGGAAATATTCATATCCAGTGGGAGTTGCAGAATATCTGAGCTATGGGTATACATTCCTCCAGTTCCAAAGGAACCAACAAGTCACACCCCAAAATAAATTCCAGCTGGAGATAAAATAATGCCCAAAGTCTTTTGTGAGGTTCATGCTAATCCAATCCTCACGGGATGCAGAAAAGAAAATAGCATGAAACTTACCTTGCACAGTTTGTAACCAGAATTCCTTTGCATAATAACAATCTCTAAGTATATGTATAATGTCTTCAGGTCCTGAACCACAAAAGGAGCAATTTGGCGAGATGCTAGCCCATTTGCTTCTCCACAAATTAGTAGGAAGTTTGTTATGACAAACCTTCCAGAGAAATATTCTAATTCTCTCAACATCACCCCACTTCCAAATTTCTTAAAGACAGGCTGATACAAATTAAAGGAAGGCTTTTCAATCTGAAAATAGGCACTTTTAATAGTAAAAATACCTATCTGAGTATGCTTCCACACCATACAATCATGACCTGCTCCAGCCCTAGGCGGCAAAGAAGAGATGAGTCTACCGAGGACCTCTTGATCAACAACCTGATTTAAATTGCTGTGATTCCACTCTTGGTTAATCACCCAATCAGCCACAACCGAGTCCTGTTCTTGAGAAGAAAGTTGCCTAGCACAGCAGTCCTTTATCAATTTCCCCGGAAACAGCCATTCATCATTGAAAAACCTCACTGTCATTCCATCCTTAACATGCCACTTGATGCTAGTCTCGACTAGATCACGCTGCCCACAAATGAATTTCCACAAACTGGAATCCCCAGACTGCATATGAAAAAGATTCTGCTCTCCTCTGAACATATATTTCTGATAAAGCACCGAAGCCTAAAGACCATTAGTTCCCAACATTAATCTCCACGCCAATTTAGCAGTAAAGGCTTGGTTAACAGCCTATAGTCTTCTCATACCAAGCCCTCCATGATCCTTTGGCAGAGTGACTAAGCTCCAACGGATGGGATGAAAAGCTCTTTTTTCCTGGGTTCCCCAAATAAAATTCCTTTGCATCCTCTCAATCTCCTTGCATATAGATCCAGGAATTTTGGCAACTTGCATAGCATAAATAGGGCAAGAGCTAAGCACAGACTTTGCAAGCGTTATTTCCAAACATCCAGTTTCGATCGAACTCTATCAATAATGTATTGAAAATTATCGGTAGATTTCCTTTTTCTATCTAAGGGAAAGCCCAAATACCTCCCAATAGCCGTTGACATCTTCATGCCCATAGCAATCTGGATCTTTTTTCTCAAAGGATCAGGAACCCTCCTAGAAAAAAATATAGAGGATTTGAACTTATTAACCTTCGCCCCTGCTGCCGTATAAAACTTGCTTAGGCAATCCATCATAATTCCAGCTTGTTCTTCCGAAGCCTCCCCAAATAACAAAAGATCATCTGCAAACATCAAATGAGAGATTGACGGCCCCTCTCTGGAAACTTTGATTGGCTTCCACTTATTATCCTGCACAGCATCACAGATAATGTGAGAGAGCCTATCCATATACAAAACAAAGAGCAAAGGTGATAAAGGATCCCCTTGTCTAAGTCCCCTCGAAGGTCTGAAACATTCAGAAGGTCTTCCATCCCAGAGAACATTATAGGACACAGAAGAGATACACCTCAAAACAAGATCAATAAAAGCATCCTCCATACCAATTTCCATAAAAACTAATCTCATGAAACTCCAGTTAACTCTATCATAAGCTTTCTCAAGGTCAATCTTGAGCGCCATAAAACCTATTCTCCCCTTAGCTTTATTCATAGTATGAAGAACTTCCTACCCGATAATTATATTATCTTGAATGTTCCTTCCCTTGATGAAACCAGCTTGGAAAGGTGAGACAAGATCGTTCATCATCCCCTTCATTCTTTGAGCTATAATCTTCGTAATGCATTTGTAATGGACTGTGCAGAGTGAAATAAGCCTGAATTGTTGCACCCTCTCAGGCAGCTCCACTTTAGGAATAAGGGCAATCAACGTTTTACTTGCTTCTGATAAATCCATGGACCCATCAAAGACAGCTCGAACAAACTTGCAAACTGCATTCCCAACAATGCCCCAATTCTTTTGGAAAAAAAATTGGAGAGAAGCCATCAATTCCGGAAGCTTTAAAAGGACCCATAGCAAAAATTGCTCTGTGAATCTCTTCCTCACTTGGCATCCTACCCAATTGATTTAATCTGGTTTTCTCAATAACAGGGAAGTTAGAGATAGTATTCAGATATATCTCAAGGTGATCGCAACACTAGATATTACCATTTGAAGGCGAAGTCTAGAAGAAGGAGAAACAGGATTAGGATGTTGAAGAATGGGAATGGAGAATGAATTGAAAATGAGGAGGCTTTGAGAAATCATGTTACGGGTTTTTTTAAGAATTTATTTCAAGCTGAAGAGGGAGATCTTGTACTTCTATTTGAAGTTAACACATACGTAAACATAACTGTTTATTGGATTCTCGTTCCCTTCATCAAAGTCTCCGGCCCGTTGGCCCACCTCTGTTCCTGACGTGGATGCATGGCATCGTATTGCATTTCAATAGTTTTCAAGAATATATCCAAAAAGAATTCTAACGAAGTTGTACGGAAGAGTATGACTTTTTTTAACATGATTTTTAAAGTGTGTGAATTTATTTACTTTTATTATAACTTTTATATGGAAATCTTAGGTTGCACCCTTCCACCACCTGAAAAACCTGCCGGTCCACCGCATGAGCGGACTTTTTGCTACATGAAGACGGCAATCAAAAAGCAGTTGTGTTGGCTTGAAGATGCCATCCTTCAAAATTTGACAACAACGATAAGGATTAGGTTATTTTATATAAGCTCTTGTAATTAAATATCTTCCTTTTGTTAATTTACTTGGAACCTGTTCTTTCAGGCTCAGATGCATGGGATGCATTTATGTTATATTTAGAGGTACAAGAAACTGTTAAGAACTGTTAAGATGCTTTGAAAGTAATTTGTTCTACAGTCTAATAAAGGTATTTTTTTAGGGAAAAAAGAATTTTAAATTTATTACAATTAATTGATTTACCTACCTTTTTTAATGTAATTAAACTAGTTAAAGAGGTTTTACATTAAGGTCCAGGGGAATAACTGGTAGTTATGGTCCTTATCAACAGAATAGATTTTGGGCCTTATTTTGGTTTGGTTGAGCCCCTCCTTAATTATTGTTCAAAAAGTAAAAGCCCAAAAAGCAGAGTGGCTCATTAGGCCGAACTGAAAGTGGGATGGCTATTTTGTTTCATGTGGCCTTACCCATTAAGCAAAGTAAAATCTACAAAAAGCCGTGCAATACATATTACTTGTTTAGTATGTTTCCCGAACATTACATTTAAATCAAGATAAAACTATCTTAAAATCTGTAAAAATCATTTCGAAATTCATAAAAGGCATCTTGAAATCTGTAAAACCATCTTTAAATTTGTAAAATACCTCGGAATCTGTAAACTCCTTTTTCCAAACGGAATTCCCAAACACACCCACAGTCAGTACATTCAGCATAAAAATTTTCAAAAAGAAATATGACTTAATAACAGTCTATATGGGATTCTTAGTTGTTGGTCTTTCTAGATATTATATCATTATGAAATACGCAGATCAATTAAAAGAATAAAATACCTTGATCCCCTTATATATACAGATATTAGCACAAGGAAACACAAATATAAACCTTTAAAGAGAAGAAGATATATCGAAGCCGCCCGTGATCCATGATACCAATTTTCCTTGGCAAAAAATGCATATTATTTTCGTTCATTCCTGAGGGGTTGGACGCATATTACAGGTTATATATAGAGATATATATTTATATATAGCAGACATTTTTGGAAAGGGTGACAATTGTGCATGAACATGTGGCGTGGTCTTGAAAGTACGCAGTAGGGGGTCCCAATAGATGATACAGAAGCCATGAAGATGTTTCCTGGAAGTTTATTGGGCCACAAGGCTCCACAGATCACAATATAATTACAAATGAAATTCTTCAGAAGACAAAGGGAAGAAGGGTACATTATTGACCACTTTATTTACTACTTCCGCTTATTCACTGACGACGGTCTTCTCTTGATGATGAGTGTGTGAATCGATGAACGAGTCCACCTTCTTTTCCACGATCTCTTCCACCTGATGCAATTTCATCTAACTGAATTAATAATTGGTACTCGGAATAAATGTCAATGAAAACCAGGAAATGTAAAACTCCGCAGTTTATTTGGTTGCAATAAGCTGTAATGGATCAATTAAACATACAGAGAGGGAAAAGGGATTAGACGAAGCCATGTGTTAAACAAAACCCAAGAGATAGAAAGTGAACCTTTTCTAACAAGTGTCCTGCTACATGCGCATCCTTTTCTATTTCTTCGGCCAATTTATCTACAAACTCAGCAGCATCTCGAAGTTTGCCCTCGGGAAGTTGCTTTGCAGCTGCTTCCGCCGCCTCCTCCACCTTGTCCGCCACTTCTTCCACCACCTCTGATATTTCCTCCAATTCCTCTATCGCTGTTTCAACTTTCTCTGCAGGTAATAATTCCATTGCACACCCAATAATGAAAACAGCTATATATGCATAATCTCTTTGTTTTGCTACGTACATGTTCAGAATGGGTGGTTTGATGTCGAGTTCTTATAATTACCTTTCATTATCAGTAACGGTCCCCATTTCCCCTTGAAAAAGGATAGAAGTATCGCCAAAATTGTTCCCAGGAGCCGAAACATCCAGCTAGAGAACGGAGCTCTTTATGAATTTCAGATTCAAATTATAAAAAGAAAGGCTGAGTAAAACAATCGGGGAGGGAGAGATAGACAAACTCACGAATGGCGACGATGTGAATGACGATGAGCATGAAGATGGGCTGCTTCTGGGGATGTACCGGCACGGACGACTGCCAAGTTCTTCCTGCATCATGATGTGTTCTATATATCATAGTAATTACACCTCAAAGATAAGTTTTGAAGACCTAATAATGGAGCAGCAGAGACAATAACGAACCTATTTCTTCGGATGCCAAGTATAAATCTAGCGTTCAAGTGTCGTAGCAGCGAGAGCTTGTGTTTTGAAACGGAGGAGCGATCATAGTTGAGCTGTGAGATGATTCTGGGGTGAACTAGTGAAGCCTGACACCTTCCCAAATTGTCTGTGGCGGCGCAACTAGCTTGTTGAAGGAGGATTGTCATCGCCATAGGGAAATCTGAATCTAGATTTGATGGTTTTGAGATTAAGAGGAGAGATAGACGGTGTGGACGACGTAGGAGGGGTACCGTGTTTGACTATTATTTAATTTTAATGGATTATTGATAATCCTAACTGTAGTTAGCCGCTTATGTATTAATATATTATGCATTATTCTCAACAAGTTGCCCCTAAGCCTCTATTATTTACCGAACCAAGCTTGTTAGAATTGTCAACTTGCGCCGCATCTATTTCCTTCACGTGATTTTATGCATCTATTTATTTAAAGAGAACATTATTCAGGTGAAACGAAAGTACGTTGTAATTATCAATTTTTTCCAGTAATATTCATCAATTTACTATAACCTGAAACGTCTAGCTTGCTAATTTAAATTTCCTTGGCCAAGGCAGGTTATTTTGGTTAATTCCCGATGGGTTCGACGTATTGTGCATATATAGCTAAGCTATATATGGGTTACATATGGGAGACATTTTTGGGATTGGGGTGGCATTATAAATAGTGCTGATAAAATGGGTTGCGCCCGCCAGCTCGTCACCCTCAACCCGCGGGTTAAATGGGCTGAGCCTGTGGGTGGTCGTGCCAGCCCGCCTAACCCGTTTTATTTTTTTAAAAAATATATATTTTATGTTTTTTTACATTTTTTATCCTAATATTTTTTTATAAAGGGAAAAGTAATATTAAACTCTATTTTTAGAAAATTATTGAACATTTATTCATAGAATTTGAAAGAGAATATCATAAATATGCAATTTATAAAAAAATTGGATAAAAAAGAAAAAAAAATTATTTTTTATTTTTTGGAAAAAAAAAGAGGTTGGCGGGTTGCGGGTTGAGAAATCCCAACCCGTCACTAGCCCGCCAACCAGCAACCCGCGGGTGGACCCACATTCCCACTACTAATTATAAACTATAATTTTAGACATATGACGTAGTTCTCTAGAACCAATAAAATGAATAAATCCTATTTTTCTTGAACACCGATGATGATCATGTTCAAATATTACCTTTCTCACCGGTAAAAATTACATTTGACTAATAAATAAGAATTAACTCGCATGTATAGTGCCATTTTAAATTAATATTAAAAGCTACTTTTTCAACATAATTTAATATTTATAAGGTAATTATAAAGTTTTGTTTCGACTCATCTAAATATTTTTTTTAACTTCACGACAAACAAGATCTTGTCTCGCTTAATAAATACTCCATCCAGTGTCACAGTTTTTTTTCTCTAAAAATATCTTAAACAATATATGTCTAACAAGTATGAAATTAATAAAATATCTATTAATATGTATATTCTCACTTAAGGCTCATCAGAACCATAATCATAGAATAGGTAGATGAGATTTAAACAGTTCAATTTAATTTGAATGGTCTATATTTAAAATTTTCAACATGGTTAATGATACATTTATTTTTTTATTATAAAAGTAATTATAAAATTATCTTTATTTAAAATTTTGCATCTGTCAAAATTTAGAGGAGCACTCATTTAAACGATGACCATATACGGCGATCCTGTTCATGCACATGCGTGAATGAAAGTACGCAGTAGCCTGCAGGGGTCCCATATTGATTCAAAAGCCATGGCCATGGGCACGTTATCTGGAAGGATGTTCAGATACAAGGTGTCTTGATTTTTTTTCCCCTTCGAAAGTCTTGAATCACAATATACAAATGGAATACTTCACAAAAAATTAAAGGGAATGGTACGTTATTGACCAGATATTCGGTACTGTCATATTGGAGATTTGAGCTCGTGGGCTTGTTCCATAATAATTTTTACAGATTTTGAGATACAATTTAGATTTTGGAGAATAAATTTTAAAAAAATAGCTTTTATAGATTTTGAGGCAAAACCTAGGTTTTGAAGAATGATTTATGTTTTGGAAGTTATTAGCTTTTACGGATTCCGAAGCAGAAAAGTGATAAGTAAAGAAGAAAAAGAAAGGATGAAGAGTAGGAAAGAGGAAAGAAAAGTAAAAAAAGTAAGAAAGAGGGAAGAGAAAGAAAGAAATAGGTAATAAAGAGGTACGAGAAAGAAAGAAAAAAGTATGAAAGAGAAAAGAGAAATAAGGAAAAAAGTATGAAAGAGAACCTGGGTTTCAAAACCTAAATTTTGAAACTTGGGTTTTAAACTGAGGTTTTGTAACCAGAATATCTTTTCATAAAAAATTTTGTAGTTGAACAGAACCTAGATTTTAAAGTCAAATCTAGGTTATGGGAATAGGTTGTAAATAAGCCCATAGAACTTATTTGCAACATATTTCAAGAACCTAGGTTCCAATTAATTTGAAGGGAACAAATGTCTCTTTTTTTTTTTTTTTTTGCCAAAGAAGGGAACAAATGTCTAATCCTTCAGATAAGGAAATATTACATTTACAAAGTACTTCATGCGTAAAATTTCTATCACCTGTAGGTTGTAACCGATAAGTTAATGATATGTATGTCTCTACACTTCTGAGAAAATGGATGTCTTTACACTTGTAAGTTGTAACGGATAAGTTAATAATATTGATACACTAAGTTTAATGATTCATATTATAAATTTCTCTAGTGATGTAATTTAAGTGTTTATTGATATCGGGAGTAATTTTTTAAAACTGTTTTCTGCATTC
>JANTPZ010003285.1:0-20974 GCA_025593235.1 Vachellia pachyceras
AAGATTAAGACTTTAATTTCTCTGGTGAAAGCTGTGAGTGTAGCTATATACAGAACAGAGACATTAGAATGAATGAACAGGGGAGAAAGATTTTGAAGCAGTTTTGAAATGTTTAAAGAGAAAGAAAGGAAGAGTGAGATGATGAGTCTGGGGAGGGTTAGGTAAGGATGATGTGTTACTGCTCACCTCACCTTTTAAAAGACGAGATTAAATTGCTATGCCTAAAATTCATACGATTTTAAAAACAGTTATGTAATCTGCTGAGCAACTAACTCTATCGAAAAATTATTATATTCACTGAAAAAGCTAATATGACTACATTCCTCATTCATAAAACTCAAAAATTCCAACGTGCTGAAAGCAACATTTTAATATTTTCGGGTGGATAATTACTTTCTCCATTAATGTTATATCATCTACACTATTTTTAATTATGATTCATTGCATTTAATTACAAATATTTTTTTTTTGGGAAAACGACGGAAAAAGTATCTCGAAAATAGTGAATCCCAGAAAGGTGATTCGAAATTTTAAATTCCTTACAGATAATAGTTCCCCCCGTGTCTTTACCCAAGTTTAAAGGAAATTATCTGAATGCCCTTATACTCATGATGAGACGTGTTTAGTTATGGCAGAAGAGTCAATGAGCTGAAAGATAAAAATTGTATTTTAAATATGTGTTATTTGATTAAATTTAGAATGTTGGTGAAAAATTCGATTGAATGAGTTTTATGCTGAAGAGGAGGCTTTCATTCGAATAACACATGTTTAAAATATAATTTTTTTTCTTTCAGCTCCTTGACTCTACTGCCAAAACTGAACACGTCTCATCATGAGTATAAGGGCATTCAGATAATTTCCTTTAAATATGAGTAAAAACACGGGATGAATTATCATCTGTCAGGGACTTAAAATTTTGAATCACCTTTCTTTGATTCACTATTTTCGAGGTACTTTTTCCGTCATTTCCTTATTTTTTTTTTGAGAAATGAGATAATTTTAAAAATATAAGTAAACTATTTTTAACTAATTTTCTTGTGTGAATTAATTAAAGATAATTGATGAATAGATAAGTTGGGAGTACAAGTTTTTGTTATCATCATCTTAATCGAAATACCTCGTGATATGCTGTCATTGACTCGTTGTGTTTATCTTCACTATTACTTGAAAACCTTATCACATGCTAATGATGATTGATTAGCATGTCAAATTAATGTTCACTTGGAACTAGGAGGAGGATCAATCCTTTAATTTAATTTTAAGTTTGAGATCGACAAATTTCGAAATTCTTGTAAGAGGACCTTTGGTCTTTGATAATCACAGTAAGAAAACATACAACACGTTCGATCTGTGTTTTGAGCAAGAATCACAGCGTTTTCTGGATATTTGCACAGAAGTTTAATGACTACTTAAATACAAAGCCTCAAATTTAGGTCTATGAAAAATACAAAAAAACCGCATTTACAAATTAAATGCTGCTTTGAATTTGAATCGACAGACCAATACTAAAATATAATATAATCTAACAATTGATGTCATATACCTAAAAAAATAAGCTGCACTATTCATGAATAATACAAATAGTTAAAATTTTTTTTGTGAAGTAAAAGTTTACGTAAATTTGATCCCGGGAGCTCATCAGAGTCAGGAAATACCTGGAAAGCTACTTACAGAAAACCCACCAACAAAATCCTCACATCAACAGGATTTGAACTCGGCCTTGTAATTATAAGTTAACTTCTTTACCAACTTGATCAATTTTTATTGGTGATTAGTTAAAATTTTTACCTGTAGATAAAATATTTTCATTTTTATTTCATGGCTTACTTTTTACATATAGTTGTCCATGGGTCATGCGAGAGAGTTGTGTATTATGGCTCCGTTTGGTAAAACTTCTCGGGAGTTCAAAAGCATATTTAACAGTATTTTTCCGTAAAACGAGATAATCTCCTTCATATATTTACCTCGGCTTATGTAAAAGTAATTCTCTACCGCTTTTCCAAACGAACCCTATATTTTTTTGAGTCAGGTAGTGCGAGGGGCGATAGTGGAAGTCACTTTCACAAAGTCACAGAGGAAGATATTTTTTTTTTTTTGGAGTGAATCACAGAGGAAGATATTAAAGACAGATGGGAGACTCTTTTACAGGCTTGTTCAATGATGGAGGTTCGACTTATGACTTGGAAGTTTTGATATCTTGAGAAAGTGAAACAAATTTGAGATAAAGACAGAGTTATTGGACCCAACAAAATCCCCATTGAAGTGTGAAAGCGTTTAGGCCAGGCGGTATGTTGTCGCTGCTAGAGCATAAAGACATGATACATATTACAGATAGCCGTCAAGCCTGCATCATCCAATGAAATAGGACTTGTTATTGGTGTTGTATGAGATGGTATGCTATATATTTGGAGTATCAGAAGGTAGATAAGTATAATAAGAACATAATCATATGTATCATGACACATTTACCAGCTAAGATGTAATCATACATAACAACAACGACGAAATCTTACTCCACTAGTTAGGGTCGGTAATCATATATACATAATCACGTGTATCAAAAGGTATATACTTTCAATCTTGACACGATGTCTATGGACAGACCTATATATATAACCTCGTCAGTGTATATTTGGGAAATCTTCCTTCAATGGTGCACGTAAGTTAAAATAAAAAGTATATCAAAATCCGTAAATTCTTCTTGAAATCCGTAAATTCATTTCTCTCGACAGATTTTTAAACAGAAATATGAAGCAGAAACATAAATGCTTTAGGCCAAGGATTTATGAAGCAGATGACTGTTTACTAGCTAGGACCAATTGGCTTTAGGCCGAGTATTCCAGAGCTGTTCTTCAATTCTTGCACCATTTGCTCGTGTTTTCCGGACCAATAGTCCTCTTTGGCCAATAATAATGCTTTTGCACTTTCAGCAATTTTAACATTCTTCTGCTTTATTTTTGGATATGACAGGGTGTGATCTTCTGTTTTTCTAATGAATCCGAAGCATTATTATTGATCATCTTCTCTGGGTTCTCCACCTACTTGCATCATTCTTCTTCACGAAACTTTCACATCAACGGACAGGTCTTTTGCTTTCAGTGCTTCGCAAGCAGCCTTATGCAACGTCCCATGCAAGTGACTATTCAAGTCAGCCTCGGAAGGTGTTGTCACCTGTCATATGGCACAAGTCCCACTCTTTCTGAAAATTCGTAGGTGCAGAAATAGGAGATGCTCCACCTTCTATGTACTTTGCCGCCATTCCTTCATTTTCTGCTATGTTACATAATGTGTTCGCATTTGATTTGCCAGCCTGCAATGTTGGGTACTTGACATAAACAGGTGAATGTTTGGGAAAATCAAACTGATAAGATAGAAAGCAAACACATGTGATTGCTCCTTTAATCTTATTTAAAAATCACTTTTAATATGTTTTAATAGAATTTAAAAAAATTAAAATCTCCTTAACTTTATTTTAAAATTTAATAACTTGTCAATTTTAATCATATTTAATATTCACTCTACTCCAAAGGGGAATATTTACACAATAATAAATGAAAGGTAAAACAACATAATAGTATAATAGTATAAAAAAATTAATGATATTGAAAAAGGTCTTCTCCCTTGTAAATAGCATCAAAGTAATATGAAACGGTTGTAATCATAATGTGCGGAAAGTTGGTGAGGGCCTCAACCTAAATTGGCAACTATTGGTGGTAAGTGATATATTTGTATTAAATATACTTTTGGGGAAGTTAACCCCTTTTCTATTTGATAAAGTGGTGAAGTTAACTTCTTGAGAAATAGAGTAATTGAACCAACAGTTCCTAAAATTAAGTGATGGTCACTCATGCGTACAATAAAACGGGAATTTATAATCAAGTTCACTTTTTAAGCTAGATACAAATATGCAAGATTGAATTACACAAGCTGCTTCCTCTGAGTTTTATTGTAATTATATAGACTTTTCTTCTAATTCCAAAATTTATACTTCTCTTAAAAAACAAAAAGGTACACAAACCTTTTTGAGTTTTGATTTTAGCAAAAATTATATAAATGTCTCTCACTTTCAGGAGGAGTTTTGCAAATTTTGAAAATAGATTAGAGGTTCATCATGTAGCTTAGGTAAGTCCAAGAAAAATCTATGTAATCCACTCTCTGTTCAGGGAAAATGTGTGTAAATTTTGATAACAAAAAGAAAGTTTATGTAATTTTAGCAAAAGTGAGGGGTTTTATATAACAACTTGCTAATTGTTCACACCTCACGAAAATGATAAGAAATCTTACTGGCTTGCCGTCGGGGACTTTCTCTTTTTCAATCATCTCCAAATCTTTAATGTCTTTGGGTTCCAAGGGAAGCCTTACTTTATTTGTCTGCACAAGGAAAACAAAGTTGGCTGATACGCTTGTTCACAAAATTATAAATGATCTTTCATGTTTTTGTATCATCTAAAAGAGAGAAAATAAAGGTCGGCCCCACCAAGTGAGGTCTAGAGAGGTATAAATGTATGCAATCAGACTTCCACGTGCAAAGAGGTTGTTTCCAGGAAAATATCACCACAAGAATTGCAAGAGAAATTGACCTGCTGTGTGCTTCATTTTTCTCTATGGCAGGGACTGTTTCTGTTATATGTGTGTCAAGATTTTGTGCTGTGTTCTTTAACATAAGAAGGATAAGTGGCTTAATTCTTTAGTAATCAAGATACATATGAAACATAATAATTAGGCAATTCAAATGAAAGGATTAGTTAATACCATATAACTCAAACCACACATTTATAGACTAAAACAAGCATCCCTTGTTTTCCTAAAACACATCTGAGAATGCATTTGATATAATCATTTTCACCAAAGTATCTCGAATTTCAAGTGACACATAAGGTGTGCATGCATTTCAGTATACTGATTCCCAAGAAGCTTGGAATCTTTTAAAATAACATGACAGTATTTGACAAACACCTCTTTCTGTTATGGTTTACAAGATATAGATGCATAACAAGATTCACACGAAAAATTCACCTGCTGCATTTCATTCCTCTCTGTAGTTGGAACTGCCTGATCAAGGTTTTGCTCTGTGTTCTCCAATGGACCTATCATTCTTCTCAGCAAACCCTTCTCACCAACAAGGTGGCTTTTCGCATTCAGTGATTCACAAGCAGCCTTGTGCTTCTTTCCTGGCAGGTGGGACTTCATATTAGCCACAGAAAGCATTGTCAACTGGCATACGGCAAAAGTCCACTCTTTCTGTACCTTCTCAGATGCAGAAATCTGAGTACGTGTTTCACATTGTTTGTCTGCAGGCATTTTTTTGGTTTTCACCATGGCAGATGAAGTGCTTTCATTTGATTTGATTCTGTCCACGACTGTATTAGCCTGCAATGTTGAAAACTTGGCATTGAGGTAAATATTAGCAAAAATAATCAACTTTGTTCTTAGCGTTTTCTTTTCCTAACTTCTTTTCTGGGTACAAACAAAAAGGGAAAATCTCCCAAGAATGATAAGTATTATCAGACCTAAGCTATTAGCAAATAAGGTTGTCTTTTCTTTACTCGAAAATGAAATGACATCTTGCTTGCTTGCCTTTGGGAACTTCCTCTTCTCCAAATCTTAGATGTCTTTCTGATCCATGAGAAGCCTTCATCTATTTTTCTGTACAGAGACAATAAGGTTGGAAGAGATTCTCCTTCATGTATCAAATACTTCAGCCCAGAAAAGGTTTCAGATCTATCATGTTTGAAACTGGCTACAAAAAGACAAGAATTAAATATGAAATTCATCATTTCCATTTTGTTCTTCCTGCTGGTTGGAAATGTTCGTTGGCTTTATTATTTAGCAATCAAGATTCACATAAAGATACTCAACCAAAAAAAAAGATTCACATAAAGATAAAATTTGTAGGCAATTGCATTGAAAGAGGGAGTGAGTACATTCAACCTTAACCCGCACATCTACAGACTGAAATTAGTTTGCAAGTTTTGCCTTCCTAAAACGCAGTTAAGAATACATTTGATATGGTCATTTCAACTCGAGTATCTCAAATCCCGAGTGGAATACAAACACCTCTTTCTGTTATGTTTTACAAGATATAAATGCATAACAAGAATCACACGAAAAATTCGCCTGCCGCATTTCGTTCTTCTCTGTAGTTGGAACTTCCTGATCATGGTTTTGCTCTGCAGTAGAAGGAAAGGATAATTGCCTCAGCTACCCAGTAATCAAGATTTACAAATCAAGGACACAAATTGAGTGAGAGTGGTGATAAGAAATTAACTCAAACAACCCATTCATAGAGTAAACCAGAATCATGCATGTATAGACCAAAAAAAGGGCTCTCCTGAAGCACTTTAAGGTGGTATCTATAATGTTAGTGTTAGTGCTAGTTTCCAAAGTAACAAGGGGCACAGAAAGACACACTTCCAAATCATACCACTTATAGCTGTGTTATCGTTTGTAAAATAAAATACTAATTGTATGATTTCCTGGAAAACTTTCTATTATCATATCTTACACACACAAAAATGAAATAAATGTACGAAATATCTAACCCTGTGTTATAGTAGAGAATACCTTTGGCCTTTGTACTCCTATCCATATATACACCTAGTGTGTGTGTGTGTGGTGATTTATACCATGCTAGCAATGAGTTTCTCTAAGGCTCCAGTTCCACTCTCTTCTATATATTCCTCAGCCAGCATTAGAAAGCCTTATTTCTTGTGATGTGTGCGGTAATATTATGGAAGATTACCTTCATGTGTTGCGAGACTGTCACAAAACAAGAATGTTTTGGGAGGGTATAGTGCATCCTTCATATCACTCATCTTTCTTTGGTTCTGACATTCATGCATGGTTTAAACTAAGCGTCACAAGGAAGATAATGAGAGAGGAGGGAGACTGGAAGCATAGCTTCATTATAATCTACTGACTTATTTGGCGAGTAAGGAATGAGCACATGTATGGGGGCAATGAGGCTAGTTACAAGCAAATATTTGGGCAAACTAAAACCATCCACTATTGTATTCTTCGCTCGACGACTAAAATAAGTGGAGTGAATCTAAACAGTAGAAGTGAAGTAGACAGACGGCATACTTCTGAAAATACTTCAAACAGTATAGAGTTATGGTGGATGGCGCGTACTCCTATGCTTCTAATACTGCAGCTTGTGGCGGCATCCTTATGAATGGGGGAGTTATCTTTAAAGGCTTTATGATGCGTCTGGACCATAGGGATTGGCTTACTGCAGAATTATAGGGATGTTTAATGGGGCTTAAAAAGCATGGGATAATGTGGTAAAGAAACTCACTCTAACCTGAGACTCGGTGCAAACTACTGGCCTCCTCCAGAATGAGGTATCTGATTTTCATAAGGAATAGAGCTTGATTAACGAGGTAAAAATGATGATCAAGTGGGATCAGGATGTCACTTTGAAAATTATCGAGAGAGATGCAAACGAAGCTGCTGATTGTATGGCAAAGAATGCATTTGGTAGTACTCTTGGACATCACATACTTAATGGACGCTCTACGGTTGCTTTTTGGAAGACAGCGAATGTGACTTAGTTCCTTTTTTTTGTTTTTGTTTGTCTTTTTTGTTTTTATTTTCCGTCTTGTATTAAAAAAAAAGTCTTATTTCTTCACAAAGACCCACTTCCAGATCTTGAATTCGTTTATGACTGCATGTGGATTCATGTAGATGCACGACCGAACGAGCTGATTGTATACAAGAGAAGCTCTTCCAGAGTCCGGTATCACAAGGCAAACAACGATCATTAGCTTCACGTAATGCCAATACTGGAACCAGATATTGAACATGAGGATGCAGAAGTAAGATTATAAAGAATAGTAATCTAATAACTCAGTTAACGCAATTTTAGCCCTGGATGAGGTGATAAAACCGGTAAAATATAATCAAGGAAAAGCTACGATCATTCTGTTTTCATTAAATAGAAATTAACAACTGCCAAGGGGATTGATAGCTCGGGACCAAAAGAAAAAAATAAAATGTCAATAAAGGACCAAAACATTCATAAGTACTACTTAAGGACCAATATTAGAATTTCAAAGTTAACTCGCTAAAGTAAATTACCAAGGTTGCTAAAATAAATTACTAAAGTTTTCCCCCAAATGTTTTATGGTACATTTTGAAAGTCCATTTGCAGAACATTCTTTAGATGGTTGTAAATTCAAGAAAATGAGTGTCAAATTCTTGCGCCATGATTGATGTATTTATGAACATTTTGTTTTTCAATTAAATTCTGGAAGCTCATATGCAAATCATTCTACAGTTCAAAAAAAGAGTGTCCAGGATCTGCAAATTGATGAATGAATTAATTTTTGTTTTCAGTCTTCCAAAATTTACAACTAATCTTGAGAAGGATTTGCTATTGAACTTCCAAAACAAATTCACTAAGTTGTAGGAATTTGAAACTCATCTTTATAGATTTACAATTAAACTTCCAACATTCAACACATAACATTGGAAAACAAGAAAAGCTTTAGAAATAATATTTCGAATTTTGATATCTAGTCCTTAAATGGTATTTCAAAAGTCTTGGTCCTTCCATGGCATTAATTTGCTCATTTGGTCTAAAGTGTCATTACCCATCCCCTATATTGTATGTATGTATGCATGTATATGCATGCATGCAGCTTTTTTCCTTATCGATTACAGAACAGAGAATATACCATTGGAAAAGCTTCACAAAAGCATAATCAAAGAGGTAAATCAATGACAGAATATCCAATATGAGATCAAATTTCGAGTGTCTTAACTGTCATCGTTCTCAATTGCCTGGAAGGAAGCACATCTTCAACCACGTTACACCAACCATCACAAACAAAAACAGCATAACCATCCGTTAAGCAATTATTTGAAGGAAAAACTTCGGTGTATTATTTGGCAAATGCTATTGGATTGTTACGTAAAAATACGAGTAACGCGAGAAGCAAGAACTGATACTGCAGTGTAAAACATGTCCATGTGTTGTAATTTTTACGAGAGAACTTGGATCATAAACACATTAACTACTTGCAAGATTTTAAGTACATTGAGTTTAAAGAAAACAGATAGAGACCGAACCAAACTAAAAATAATACACGTAATCACGTTAGAACAGATTTACACCCAAACACATACAGCGAGCGAGAATGGGAGTTTCAGAACAAAACACGTCAATAATCAAAAAGTGAAAGGAAAGACAGCTGGTCAAATAGATCCATTTTAACTTCCCGTAGTCAGAGAGAGGGTTAACTATTTAGAACGTTGAACTGCTAATGTGAAGATCAGGGCAAAAGTTACAACAAATTATCAAAAGTGATCAGATTTCGCATCCCTAGAAATCAACCAAGTGAGTGACACAACTATCAGATAGAGAACATATAAATGCAAAAACACACATAGCATGAAAGAAAATCAATGCATTTAGGGGGAGGAGTATGAGAAACCACAAAAAAGCCATGTGGAATCGAAGCAATGATTTTTGTTTTTTTGTTTTTTGTTTAAATTGTGAGGTTCAGAGAGTTGAGTTGAAGAATAGTGAAGAAGACTTGACGGAGAAGGAAGAATTCATAACCAAAGGAATTTGGAACAGGACTTTATTATCTCCATGCATGAACCACCTGATCCTTCGAAACTCAATATGGAAGCTGGTGGTGTAGAGGTGGAAAATCAAGAGCAGAATGATTGTTGGTATGAAACACAAGCTGTAGCTGGAGAAGATTTTGTTGGTGTAGAGGGGAAGCTGAATGTGACGAACTTCACACAGTAGCTTGGGGCTAGAGGGTCCTCTAACATATCCTTAAGTTTTTTATGAATATCATTTCTTGGAATTGTCGGGGGACTGCAGCAAGAACTTTTCCAGGCCTAGTTTGGGATTTAATTCATGGGAAGGACATTGACGCGAATTAGTGGAGCAAAGGCTGAGAAGGTTATTGGTAAACTGGGTTTCAACCAGTGGCGGAGTCAGAACCTTAGAGTGGGTTCAAACAAATGACAACAAGCTTGCTAGTATGGATAATTTGAGTGGGTTCAAATCTTAAAAATCATTAGGTGCATGATACAAATCTAATAGTTATTTACATATAAACCAAAAATTGAGTGGGGGCATTTGCCCACCCTCAAGTCAATGTGGCTCCGCCACTGGTTTCAACAAATGTATTCGATTGGAAACAACGTGCTATGCGGGAGCTCTTTAGATCCTTTGGCAGGATGAGCATGTTTCTATCCAGCAATTATCCTCTTCCACCCAATTATCCATATTCAGGTTACAATTGCTACATCCAAAGAGAACCCAATTATCCATATTCAGGTTACAATTGCTAGATCCAAAGAGAATTTTGAGTTAACCTATGTATATGGCCAACCTTGTGTAGCACTTAGGAGGAACCTGTGGCTTGATTTAATTACTCTAAGTGCGGGTATGACTAGACCATGGTTGGTTATGGGTGATTTTAATGTGTATTCATCTTGTCATGATAAAACGAGAGGTTCTTCTCCAAACATGTAGTCAATGCGCCAATTTGGGGAGTGTATTCAACTTTCACGTTTGATGCAATCAAGTACTGTTGTGGATAGATTCACTTAGGAAAGGAATTTACTAAAGGTGAAACTTGACTTCTCTAATAGTCCTTTGATGCATAAGTATCACCAAGCCAAACTTATCCACCTAAGTAACTTTGGATCCGATCACCGTCTCTTATTTTTTAAAGGCTCTATCTTGTATAACCATCGGCCTCCTAGTGATAATTTCCGTTGCCAAGCTGCGTGGCTCCTTGAGGAGGACTTTAGTAGGATTGTTCAATAGGGGTGGAGCAATGGTCACTGGCTAGCTAATGTTGCTGCCTTTACGGAAAAAGCTATCAATTGGAATAAGGACAAAATTGGTAATATCCCTGGGAAGAAAGGAAATCTATTACGCAAAGTTGAAGGTATCGAAAGGTCTAGGGCCCAAAGGGATAATCAACATCAGTTGCAAACAGAGAAAGAGCTATGGAAAGAGTACAACAAAACGTTAGCTCTGGAGGAGCTTATTTGGTACCAAAAGTTGAGATGTAACTGGTTGAAATGGGGAGATAAGAATAATAAGTTCTTTCATGCCTCCACAATAGTTAGAGGATGGAGGAATCAAATAGAGGCTCTGAAGGACACTAATGGTGAATGGGTGGATAACCCAAATCAGCTTAAGGCTATGGCTATAGATTTCTAGCACAGGCTAGTTCGGAGTGAGCAGAAAGTGAGAGAGAATATGGAGACTCGTCATACCTTTCCAAGACTTGCATCAGAAGACCTAAATTTGATTTGTGCAGAAGTTAGTGAAGGTGAAATTAAGCAGGTAGCCTTTGAACTGGGCGCCTTCAAAGTTTCAATTAGGACTTAGGTGAAATTATTGATGAATCTTTATGTGTTTTGGTCAAGAGTGTCAATGATACAAATGTTGTCCTTGTTCCAAAGGCACAAAGCCCTGGGAGTAGTGCTAGTTGCAAATGTAATCAAATTACAACTTGCATAAATTAATATACAAATGTTTACACATTTTATAAATTGATATTTAGATTTTTTATTTTTAGTATTGGGATAATAAAAAATATTATTTCACATATTTTTAGATGAAATATAGATATTATTTCATGGTTCTCTGATAACATATCAAACAAATGCTCTAATATAATTATTTCATTCAATGACATTCCTGTGAACTCTATAAACCAAACGCTTCGCATGATTAAAAGTGTAGCTTATAAAATGAACAACATGAAATATTGGAGTTTGATTTTTTTAACCTTGAAATTCTCAATCTTGTTTAAAACAATTAGACTAATTTGTACTTCTCATTTAATCACGATTCGTTGTTATGACATGACTAGCACTATAAATTGATCTATAAGCATAATTGGTTCAATCAAAATATGGTGTTTGGATAAAGTTTTAGAAAAATATACTTTAAAAAGCATGCGATAACATCTTATGAGATTTCAATAATTTTCTTTTCGCAATTGATTGGCTTCGGCATTCATAGGAGCGGTAGCTTATGATAACCATGATTTTTGGTTAAAAATTAATTTTGATTTAATACCCAAGTTAAAATCCGAACAGCATTAGAGAAATGCAGGCCCAAAAAAGGAAAGAAATAAGGCTGAGAGACTCGCATCTTTAAAAGGTAGAGATGGAAAGACCTACATATAACCCCCAGTATCTTTGCAGCTGCACACAGCAAAAAGAAGAAATCTGAAACAGAAGACTCGTTCAGTGTTGGTTTGGGGAGCCCCAAGCATTTTACACCGTCCGAGACAAAGTTCTTCGTATATCTTACTTTGTATAACGTAAAATCACTTAAAATAAGCAATTAGTGGGCAAGACCACTAAGTTATTGAATCTGAGCCAAGTGCTTCCTACCCTGTAAGTGAGAGGCCAAGTCACCTTCCCCAGTGCAATTCACATTACACAAGTCACATCTGAATCTGGAGTTGTTCATCTTCCGTTCTAATGTTGCATTTGAAGTGTTGATTATCTTGTCTTGTTCTCCAATGGACTTTTCATTCTTCTTCTGCTGAACTTTTTCAGCAACAAGTTGGCCATTCGTGTTCAGTAGTGCTTCACACGCAGCCTGATGCTTCTTTCCTTCCAGGTGGGACTTGAAATTAGACTCAGAAAGCATTGTCATCTGGCATATGTCACAAATCCACTTTGTCTGTTCAATTTTAGATGCGGAAACCTCAGGAGATGCTCCATTTCTTGTGTCTGTCTTCATCGAGGTTCCTTCAATTTTCGCATTAAGTTCTTCACAAGCAGCCTTATGCTTCCTTCCTTGTATGTGGGAATTCAAATCAACCTCAGAAAGGATTGTCGTCTGGCATATTTCACAAGTCCACGTTTTCTGAACATTTTTAGATGCAGAAACCTGAGGAGATGCTCCAGTTCCTGGTTCTGTCGCCGGTGTCACCTTAGTTTTTGTTTTAAGTGCTTCACAAGCAGCCTTATGCCTTCTTCCTTGCAGGTGGGAATTCAGATTGGCTTCTGAAGGCATTGTCAGCTGGCATATGGCACAAGTCCACTCTTTCTGTACATTCTCAGATGCAGAAATCTGAGGATATGTTCCATGTTCTGCGTCTGCGGGCATTTTTTCAGTTTTCTTCATGGCAGATGAAGTGCTTTCATTTGATCTGGGTCTGTCCAATGCTGCATTATCCTGCAATGTTGAAAATTTAGCGTTGAGGTGTAAAAATATTCAATCTAATAAGATATAAAGTATACACTTCCAATTTAGGATTAAGGTACAAAAATAGCCGCAATCCATTCTATGAAGAGCAAGTGCCGTCCTAAACTTTCGAATAATGCAATTTTGCTCATCAACTCTAAAAACAGTTCAAAAATCTCCAAATTATAACAGAGGTCAAACGTCTGCTCATATACAGTGCCCATGTAAATGGGTTAGGGTAAAAATACCCATAAAGAGTTGTACTATGATGAAATTTTGTCCATCAACCCTAAAAAAATGCAAAAATCTCCAATCTATAACAGAGGCACATGTTTGCAAGCGTTGACCGTGAATGTCAGAAATATTGAAATTTTATTTGACCATGTAATAACACGTGTGTTCAAATCTGTCAAGAATCTTAATAACCTTGGGCAATAGCATTTTACTCTGTCACAAATGTAACTTTTGTACATGAAGCACACCATTGAAATTTGAAACTGATTTGAAATCTTACTTGTTTGCCTTCAGGAACTTCCTCCTTTTCAATCACCTCCAAATCTTTGATGCTTGTCTGTTCCATGAGAAGCCTTCCTTCATTTGTCTGTACAAAAGACAATAGGGTTGGAAGATAAGCTCCTTCATGTATCAGATAATTCAGCCCAGAAAAAGTATCAGCTTTAAAAACTGGCTATAAAAAGACAGGAATTATTACATAAGAAATCCATCAGTTACATTTCCTTCTTCCTGCTGGTTGGAACTATTCATATTGTTTCTGCACCAAGATTTCGTGCTGTGTATTTGAAATGAAAGAAAAAGGCTCATTTGCTAAATTCTTCAGTGATCAAGATTCACATATAGATAAGAATATGCAGGCCACCCAAAAGAAAGAGGGATTGAGCAAATTCAAGCTCAATATAACCCACACGTCCAAAATAGTTCGCAAGTCTTGCTTTCCTAAAACTCATCTAAGAATACTTTGATATGATCATTTCGGCCAAGCATTTCGATTGCATCTATATTTATATCTGAGATGCTCCAAGTCATCCAAGATAACAAAAGGCATACCACAAGAATGGCATAAAGAATTCACCTTTAGGATCTCATTCTTCTCTGCAGTTATTGGAACAGCTTTTCTTGTTTCTGCATGAAGAGGACTTTGCTCTGTGTTCTACAGTAGAAAGAAATGGGCAATTGACTTCATTCCTCAGTAGTCAACACTCACAAAACAAGTAAGCAACTTGAATGAGATTGGTGGTGACTACTTTTAAACTCAAACAAGCAACTTATCTCTTATCCCTATCTTATAGCCGAGAAGACACTTGGCCTTTGTACACTGATACATCTATATGCCTGATATATATATATATATATAAGGTGATTTATACCTTGCTAGCAATGAGCGCCTCTAAGGCTTCAGTTCCATTCTGTGATATATACTTCTCAGCCTGCATTATGAAGTCTTGTTTCCCAACAAACATGTTCCAGTTCCTGAATCTGTTTATGAATGCTTGTGGATTCATGTAGATGCATGGCCGAATGAGGCAATTATAGACGTAGGCAGCTCTTCCAAAGTCCGGCATCACGAGAAAGGCGACCATCATTAGCTTCATGTAATGCCAATACCGAAACCTGATGTTGAAGATGATGGAAAAAGTAAGGTTAATTGGCGCAGAACTTGAATCTGATGCCACAGTTCATGCAATTTCAAGTACACATAATATGATGAAACTAGTAGTAAATATGATTGTTCAGTTCTTTTAAGTTCAATTTTTTACCTGAAGAAGTTTCAATTCAATGGGAAAAAGTAACAATGGCCGTATAATTTAAACTACTGATCTTTGGTTTGTCAAACGATATAGATAGATTAGAAAGACAGACATATAAATATATATATATAGAGAGAGAGAGTAAATGATTTATTTACCATTGAAGAAGCTTGAGAAAAGCACACTCAAGGAGGTATATGAGTGAGAGAAGAATCCAATAGGAGATCAAATTCCGAGTTTCTGAATGGTTATCACTCTCAATTGCTTCAATGGAAGCACATCTTTGACCACAAAACACCATCATCATCATAAACAAAAAAAAAAACAGCATCACCATCACTGAAATAATAATTCAAGAACACTTTTCAGATTTACACCTAAACAGAGAGAGAGACTTACAGAGGATAACCCAAAGCAAGCACGGGCCTATGAATGAGAACAAGACAGAGTCCGTCAATAATAAAAAAAGGGTTGGGTAGATCCATTGTTTACTTTTCACAGTTAGAGAGAGAAATGAGTGCTAAAAAGATCATAGAACAGATAATGTGAACAAAAATGGACAAATATTACAGATTTGGAAATCTGATGGTGAGAAGAAAATTTGCAGGCATGGAAAAGAAGCGAAGGATATACAATACAAGAGAAGCATACCATGAAAGAAAATCAAAGCATTTGAGAAGGAGAATGGGGAACCAGGAAGGAGCCATGTTGGATCGGAGCTGCGTATTTTTGGTCTTATTTTACCGTGATGTGATGAGGTTGAATCTGCAGAAAGAAGAAGAGAAGGGAGGTGAAGAAACGAATCACGAAGGAGACTTGATGGAGAAGGAAAGTTCAGAGGGTGAGGTTGGAAGAGAGGGAAAAGGAGAGATTCGTCATGAGAACTCGAGAAGTGGAAAAGTCAGTCAATCATTGTTATTATTGCCTCGGTTTGGTAAAAGTATACCTTTATCATTTACAAAGTAAATATATAAAGGAGATTACCTCTTTTATAAAAAAATATTATTTAATGTGTTTTTAAAGTGTTGAAAAACTTTCCCAAACACCCCTATATCATTTGTGGTATTTTAATAAGGATTAAGTGGTACTTACAAAGCTTATATAAGGGTTTTTCTATTTTAGAAGTTAGAACTTGTTTGGATATGAGGTTGAAAATAGCTTTTACAGATTTTGAGGTAAAACCTAGGTTTTGGAGAATATATTTTAGAAAATAGCTTTTACAGATTTTGAGACAAAACCTAGGTTTTGAAAAGTGTTTTATGTTTGGGAAGTTATTAGCTTTTACAGATTCCGAGGCAAAAAAGTGGGTAGGAAACAGGAAAGTAGGAAAGAGAAAGAAAGAAAAAGTGAAAAGAAGAAAGAGGAAAAAGTAAGAAAGAGAAAACGTAGGTTTCAAACTGAGGTTTTGTAACTAAAATAGCTTTTGGGTAAAAAAAATTTATTTGGACAAAACCTTGATTTTAAGGTAAACCTATGTTATGAAACCAAATCTAGATTTTAGATTGGGTTACCAAACAAACCCTTATTTATAAATAAATTTTACCCCTCGTCTATTTTTATTACATAAATTATTGAAAGTGACTTTTAAAAAAAATAGACACCTCCCTCAAAAAAAAAGTAGACCATTAAAAGTGATTTATTTTATAAAAATAGAGCCTACAAAAGTTTTTGTTAAAAAGACGTAATATAGCTGAAAAATATACATTAATAGTGTTAAAATTGAAAAGATTTATTAATAATTAGTTTAAGATATATTGAATTTAATGAGTTAAATATTATTCTTTATTTTATTTTATGATCAGTTGAGAGTGACTTATAATTGCATACGGCTGGGCCAATCTAGTGCTTGTTTGGGAACTCCGTTGGGAAAATGGATTTTGCAGATTTTGAAGCATTTTGGGAATTTCGAGATGGTTTTATAGATTTCAAGATGGTTTTTATGAATTTCGAGATGGTTTTTACAGATTTCGAGATGGTTTTATCTCGGCTTACGTGCACCGTTTGAGAAAATGGCTTCCCAAACAGGCACCTAAGCAGTTTGATATTACGAGGGTGACTTACAACGGTATTTAAATCTAATAAAATGGGTTAATACACCGTAATATCATGAATTAATGTTTGAATTTTGATTTATCTCAAATAAGAATATTGTCAAAAGAATGATGTATTTACTTAACCAAGAAATGCTATAATAACAAAATAACAACACCGCTTTGCATCTTTTCTTTGAATGCAATTGGCAAATTACCAAAACCTCACAGGTGACAGATGTCCATTTAACACACTGCTTAACATCTGCGTTGCCATTTTTGACCAATAATTGGTATGTTTGAAAACACGATAGATAAGTATTTTTACATAAAGTAAGATAAATATATGAAGGAGATTATCTCATTTTACAAAAAAACACTGTTAAATGTGCTTATGCGAGTATATAAGCTTTTTCAAATAAGAACAATAACTCATAAGTCAAAATATGCAAAACTTCCATAGACTAAATATGTATATATGAAATTTCTTAAATTAGCGATAATTTCTAAATATAAAAACACATCTATTAGCCACAGTTTTTAAACAAAAATTCTTCACCGGTCTACCCTAGACAGCCCCTATCTGAACCATTTCATTGTCATTGATCATGCTCCGACAATTTCCATATTTTTTTTTTCAAGAGATTATTTGAACCAACGTTTGAAATTCTTTTGCAGTTTTCCCATTTTGCCCCGCAGCCTCAATCACGGTGTTCTTCAAGTCCTCAGCCTTCCGTCTCATCGCATTCCCCCCTTCTTCCTCCTTCAGAACAACCTTCAAGCTTCTGATCAATGCCTTCTTCGTGAACGACCCACCTTCAATCCTCACACCAACCCCCCACACGTCCTCCACCGTTCTCGCCGCCATGATTTGATCTCCGAAATAAGGCCTGCAAATCATGGGCACCCCACTCGACAGTGACTCGCTCACTGAGTTGCACCCACCATGAGTCACGAAAACCCCCACCGCCTCATGAGCTAAAACTAGGGTTTGTGGGGCCCATGGAACTACCTTCCCCTTCGTGCTTGTTCTCTCCAGAAACCCTTCTGGAAGAAACGCCTTCGAATCGTCTTTGAGGGACCAGAGAAATGGAACGCCTTCGAGTTCTTCTAATGCCTCTGCAATGGCGCCAACCTCGTGAGGAGGAGGTGAAACCACTGTTCCTAGGCTGATATATACTAATGACCTGGCAGTTTGCTGGTCCAGCCACCGCAAGCTTCCGGTTTGGTCGGTGTTCGCCGCCGCCGCCGCCGCCGCCGGAAGTGGGAGGGAGAGATTCAGAAAACCTGCGTACATTAGAGATTTCATCTTGGATCTCAGATCTTGAACCATCTCAGCTGGGTCTAGTTCCTCGTAGAAATTAACCACCACCGCCTCGGCTTCTGGGAGAATCTTTCCCATTGACGCTAGCATTTTGGAAAACGTAGATTCCTTTTCTTCTTCTTGTCCATCTCTGAGTATCTGCAACATACAATAAAAAACTGTAAGTGGTAATGATTCAGATTCATTTTCAGAACAGAAGATAAAAGTGCGTACGATAGTTTCTGGTAAATCCTGGGTTCGAAACTTGGAGAAGCTAGGATTAATGAAGGCCAAGCTTCCATCTCCTTCACCGCCACTGCCTAGGCGATACTTTTCGCGGATCAATTGTGTGTGGAAGTGAGCAGAGAGAGAACAAGTATAGGACGTCCAAAGAGCAATCCATGGCACACCGTATTCTTGAGCAAGAACAAGAGAAGAAGCCACGAAGGCATCAGAAATCACACATGTCACCCTCATATTAGTCTCTGAAACGGCCATGGCTAGCCCCTGTTTTAGGTTCTGAGGACCAGCT
This sequence comes from Vachellia pachyceras, assembly GCA_025593235.1. Lineage (NCBI taxonomy): Eukaryota > Viridiplantae > Streptophyta > Magnoliopsida > Fabales > Fabaceae > Vachellia > Vachellia pachyceras. The sequence continues at coordinate 18,818 of JANTPZ010003285.1, forward strand.
TGGAGAAACAAGTCCAACCGCCGGGAAGGGTGGTGGTGGGTGAGATCGAGACCGTCGGGGATGCCGTCGGAGACGGCGAACAACTGGATGTTTTGTGGAAGGGTTTTACTGAATTTGGAGGATGATAGGAGGGAATGCTTGCTCTGTTGGGTGGTGAAGAAGGAGAAGGTCACGTGCGGAGCCGCACGTGACAGCTTGACGACGAGGTTGAGCAGAGGAGCGGCGTGGGTGCCGAAGGGGAAGGCGAAGACTGCCACGTGTCTTTTCCGATCATAAGAAGCTCCGGCCATGGCGGTGGTTCTGACCGAGAACAGAACAGAGATATGAAGATGACCGGAGTTATAGCAAGTTTTGGTGGTTTCGTCGAAATGAAGCCTGGCATTTATATTTATAGCCGCCTCTTTACCTTTTTTCTTAACGGTTTTTTTCCAGATATGTTTTTTTTGGATTGATTTTCTTGTTCTTACTATTAATTGTTGTTTTTTCCCTTTTTATAAATGTTTCTCCTATTTTTATTTGTTGATTATTTTAAGTGTGTGTGTTTTTTTATTGTTGTTTTATTTTTAATTAATTTACACAAATCAATGAAAAGTATAAGAGTTAGAGTGCAAAATTATTCATAAATTCTTAACAAAAGTGTGTTTAACACCATAGGTGTAAAAATAACCACAAATATTTAAAATATAAGTAAAAATGTTATAACTAATAAGGGTTAAGTAGCATTTTTGTCACGGAAGTATCCGGAAGTTTTCTTGAGATCGGATTCACACCGGAAGTTTATAAAACGTAGCATTTTTCACCTGTAGCAACGGATCCTTAGTGGACGTTTGTCTGCATTCGAATAAGGCATGTGTTATCCGAATGAAAGCCTCCTCTTCAACATAAAAGCCATTCAATCGAATTTTTCACTAACGTTTTAAATTCAATCGAATATAAAAGTCGAAATTCAATCGAATCAGTTTTTATTCATCGAATCATGAACTTTCTAAACCTTAGGAGACTCTCAACTATTTGATTTAACTCACATCTAATTGTTTCCTTCAACCCCACAATTCAATTAAACACAAATAAATTCCAATTGTGTAAAAACTCCAATTTAAAGTTTAGTGTTCCAAACATAAAACCTTTAAACTATACATTGTTAATTTATTCAACTTCGTGAACTCATTAATGCTTTAAAATTACCTTCAATAATACTAGTAAATTATTCAATTCAAATTTTTTTACGTGCAAATAACCTATTTAGAATAAATTATAAACTGATTAAATTGAATAATTATTTTAAATTATAATAATAGTTAAATGATAAATCCGAAAGATGGAATAGTTATTTCTCCTCTATCTTTCATTAGACCGTTTTTAACAAAACTTAATCTTTATTTCAAATCTCAATTCTAAATTTTCATCTGATCAATACAGGCTCCGTTTGGATAACCCGTTGGAAAAACGGACACAGATTCCGAGGTAGTTTATGTGAGAGGAAAAATGTCTCGGTAAGTGCACCCGTTGTGCCAACGGGCTTACCAAATGAAGCTATAATGTTATTGTCATCCGAAAGAAAAAAATATTTAAAAAATATTTTATACAATAAGTTAATTAAAAAATAGTATTTTTTATTATCTAATTGATTTAATATATATCTATATATATAAACACACAGGCACAGGTACAGCAGAACTCCCTCCTCCTTTCTTTCTTTTTTTAAGAATGTGACGCACAGGTGGCCCCTCTCTCTTTATACATACATATACACACACATATCTATTAAGGGGGCCACGTGCCCCTTTTATATTTGTAACATCCTATTTTTGCTTATTTAGGGGATTTAATGATATTGAGAAATAATTATTTATATAAAGGATTTAATTGTTGTATGTAAATAATACTTATGTTAAATATAATTTATTAGGTAATCATTTGGATCAAAAAGATTCTGTCATGATGTGATACATATAAATCAAATAAAATCTTAAATAGTTAAAAGATAAATCTCATATAGGAGAAAAAAAAAAGGAAAAGAAAATATAATATAACATAATAAATATGTGTGTGTGCTGGTTTTATTAAAAAAAATAGGAAAACAAGAAAACAAAAAAAAAAGATATATTAATATATATAGGAATAAGTGGACGGGGCTTGGAATATATATATATATAT